>CANXYI012187757.1:0-11681 GCA_948208565.1 Hura crepitans | reverse complement strand
ACACTTTTTATAAATCTTATTTACTATAACATGTAGATCTAAAGGATTGCTAACCAAAATTTCTAAGTTTATAAGTTTTAACTCTAACCCTCAGTCTTGTGCTTGTGACGTACAAACATAAAAGTGTGTAGGCATTGGATTAATTAAAGCAAAAATAGGAGAGTTGAAGAGATAAAAAGTACCTACTATAACATGTAGCTCATCAACCTCCTTTCGTGCCCTAATAGCATACTTTCAAGTAGATGCTCTCTGATTAGCTCTGTCCCTCTAAACTTCTTATGTTCTATCTCTCTTGTCACATCGATCTCCTCTCTAACCTTTGGTAGAAACTTATGCTGATTCATGTCTACCCTCAGCTCTCTTGGGGCAATCTATATGGTAATGATCTGGTAAACCACACTTTAAATATGTCCTTGACTTCTTCCACCAACATTCCCCCTTGTGTCATCTATGACAAGTTAGACACTAGGGAACCTGACCACCTCTAGCTATAGAAATCGATGTGCTCGTTCCTTGCGACTGCTGTCGAGTCTTACTCTTATTCTAATTTCCCTAAGTTATCTTTTGAGATTGACCCTGCCTTTGAGATTGTTGTGATATGCCAAACTAATTTCCTCAAAAGCTCTTGCCTGACTACTGAGTAAAACTGGATACTCTAGAACTAAAAGATCTCTTTTTCTGATATTACTCTCGCTTCTCCTTTTACATCTTCTTTATAGATTTATATACTGACACCAACATATTAATGCTCCTGATCATCTTAAGAACCCCTTAAGACTTGATATCAACATGTAATCCTTTCTCAAACCTCTTACACTTATTAGCTTTTATGGTAATAGTATCCTTAGCATACTGACTAAACATAAAAAAAGTCTTTCTCATATTCTCCTGTAGTTTTCTGCTCTTATCTGAGATCCATAAACTGTTGTCTCTTATCATCTAAGTAATCTTTAGGTATATACTTCTTGTTAAACTCATTAAGAAAAAAAGTCCCAAGTCTACTCCTCTTTTGACTTATATTATGTAAGATCATCCCACTATTCTGAAGCTTATTCTTGAAGTAATGAGGTAGCACAAATGACTTTCTCAGCTAGTGTACATCACATCTACTTTATTATCTTTTCAGTGTGATCTAGCCAATACTCAGCTATCTCAGAATTTACCTCACCCTTTCCCCTAAAATTTTTTAGTCCCATTCTTTTAACTCTCTCTAAATAAGTCTTTTAGATAGCCAATGGTATTTCCTACCACTATGGTGTTGATAATGGAGTAGCTGCTGCAACTTGTCTTAATAAATGTAACATCTTTTGTACATAGGCTAGTAGACCTTGGGCTGCTAATGATACATGTCTAGTAGCATTCCTAGACATGGATGCCACTCTATTAGAATCCTATCCCATAAATATAAAAGCCTATTCATCATTCTCCTCTTGCAGAGCACTCATCCTAACTGTAGGCAAAAGAACAATTGATAAGCCTCAATATCATTAAATTATGTTATGTATAGACTTAACTCCTATAGCACTCTTATATTACCTAGGAATGCCTAAACTTGAGCTTTAATACCACAAAATGTGACACCCCTTACCTGGTCTAGTCACCAAATAATTACCATACCCGACTAAGCTATGTTACATTGCATGTTATCCTATCTCATTATTAAAACTTCATTAATACAAATATTTTAGGGAATTTAGAAAATCCAAATAAATTTTTACTTTTTATATTTTATAAAAAAAATCTTCCTTGAAATCAAATTACAGGTTCAAAATTTAGAATTCTCGTGCCAAAATTTTGGCAGCATAATGGCTATACTAGGCACTATCCAAAAATTTTAAAACCTATAAAAACACTTTTATAATCTTTTCAATACATCTCTATTACTCTATGATCCTTCTAATCACTCCAATATCAATATCTCAATAACATAGGCTTAACCTCAGGAAGAGACATTAGTCATGCAAAAATCAATTTAAACACTTTTGGGTTTATAGTAAACACCTATTTACATAATTACATAATATTACATGCTATGGCTTCAGCCCATAACAATACATAACCAATATAAGAGTACGACTTCCTAAGTTTATACATTACATAAATCCGATATATTATCAAAATAAACCAAAAAGCAAAGTCTTCTCTTACTTGTCTGGATATCGTGAGGCATGGCTCAATTGTTCTTTTTACCTACACATCACAAACAAAATGATACACTAAGCGAATTGCTTAGAGGTGTAATCAAAATAATTATTTCATATACTAATATGGACATATTTAAATCATGAATCAAGCCATGCATCGATGCACCTTTTTAATATAAAACATTTACGTGTTTAATAGCATTATGACTTACCAACATTTATTATTAATAAGTAAAACTGCCACTTATGGTTTATAATTAATGCATACAAATATATATTACTCTCGAGTACCTTGATACATCATTTATTAAGCATAATAAATAATAATATTTTATTCTGAATCTAAATCATTATTTACATACGTAAAATTATATAGTGTATAATTTCTCCAATTTACAATAATTTAATGTGTATGATTATTTTTAAACTGCTTATATTTATGAGAACATAAAACCTATGGATAATGAGATTATTGTGTGCAGTGGTCTCCATTTTGGGCTTAAATGGTTGCTGCACCAGGTAGTCCTGTACAGTGGCCTTGTAGGACTTAAATAACCGATGCACCAATGGAGATCCATACAATGGCTTCATAGGACCTAAACAGCGGCTGCACTTATATAGAAATCTAATATAATTAAATATAGGTTTAGGGTCAGAGTATGAGTGGACCTGTAACCTAAATTAGCACCGACATGTCTAGCAGCTGCTGTTTATCCCTAATTGACTATTCAACCTATCCATCTCTAGGTTGTTACATATATGGCTATTTTTATATTCCAACAATTTTATCATTAATAATTTTAAACTTAAATAATTCATTTTAATTCTAATATTATATCAATTTAGCATAATCGGGAATATTATTTCATTTTCCATATTTTGTTCATCTATCACAAAAATCACATGCCTTAATTATGTATACGTGCCTCACATATCCATATTATAAGCACCTTTCATAACTCTCAGGCTCATTTTAAGTCATTTGAATCCACTTAAAATAATTAGTCCATTTTGACCACAATATGTACACACTCATATTTCAAATCATAATATTGTCATTTTTCTCCAAGCCATAATCATTCATCATATAACTCAGGTAATACGTAATTTCATGCATTTCGTAAATATAGGATATACTTACCACTTAATCACCTCATACATGAAATTATCATACCTATTACAACAACTCATTCTTCTTAAATCATAATTAAAATGTCATTTTCACCCATACCATACAATTCATTCACTTTCACACACACACAAAGCCATTCAGCCTTATATATACACACACTCCTCATACTTTTTCTTTCATCATACTTTATTCATTCCTAATTTATCACATCCTATAATCACCATATACATATTATTTCTACATTTACATAACAAATATTCAAATATACCAATATATACTTAGTTACATGCATTATGTTTAATTTAAAGCACCCCATAAGTGTAATAATTAGATCGATTACATGTACCTAGCATGCTAAAAAAACCCTATACACACTATTTAAACCTTCACCTTGCCCTTATCGCGTCCTTGCTCCATCTCAGTAACTGCCCATTACAGATTTATTTTTAGAAAAAAATCATAAAAATTCATATGATACCCGAAAAAATCAAATGACCACATTTTTTGACTCTTGGGCACCTACTAAATAAGGGAAAAATAGTAGTTTCTCGAAATACTTACTCGATAAAAAAAATAAGCACTATTCACCCCACTTAAAAACTTAGATTTTCCTCTAATTTTCATAAAAAAAACAGACCTTGAAAACTTAGATTTTATGGTTGGATGTTGGATTTTTGGCATGAATTTGATGGATCAAGGGAGAAGAAATGGAGAAACTCTCTCTATAGGGTTGTTGGGTTTTGTGAGAGGTTGAGAGGAGAGTGATTTTTGATACTTTGACCAAAAAGTCAAAGTTCTTAGGTATTCATAGGATTTGAAAATTTATTTTTTTATACCTTCAAAAATTCATTTCTTTCCCAAATTAAATCCTTTTTCTCTCATTTCTATTCTAAAAATTAGATAAAACAAGTCTCTAAATGTTGTAAAAATTAGGGTTTAAAAATCAAAAGAAATTGAATTAAAATGTCAATTTTATGCATCCTGAAATTCAAATAAAATACTTCCCGACCTTGAAAAATTATGATTCTAGTGCCATTAGACTCAGTGGGATTTTTTAGTATCAACTTGTATTAGTTTCAAAATTTTTTGAGCAACTTCGAAAATTATTTACAGTTTCGCTTTGCCTTGGTCACTAATCACAATACATTGTCGCAAAAACTTTTATTAGCATTTTTAACCAATCAAATAAACTTCCATTGATTTTGAACTTTGCTCAAAATTATTTTTTGACTAATACTTTCATTTAATAACTTTAGTGCACCCCAAATCTCGAGAGCACTATTCATTCTCGAGAAAGTACTATTCATAAAATCGAAAATTTTAATTGAAAATTTTGGGTCATTATATAAGTAATGTGTAGGTCTAGTATAGTAATATATATGTATAGTTTATCAAATACTATGTTCATGTAATCTAAATAAATAGATACTAATAGTATATGATTAATACATGATGTGTGACTGATATATTGTGATATTAAGACTGTGATGCTATAACTATGATATGGTTGAATAATGATGTTAAAGTGTTAGGAGGACCTAGATGGTTGAGTTTGAGTTTGGGAATTTTATAGAAGTGTTATTTTCATAGACTTATTTTTAAACAAGTTACTGAATAGCCGTTATACTGCTGGATTTTCAATAAAATGAAATAGTAAAGTCTTATGTATTTATGGTCATGACCTTGGTTTAAATGACATATGGGCCCATGATGCTCATGGTGTGGATGTGTGTAATAGGGTGAAATAAAGATAATAGTAAAATGGGTTAATGTGCCATCTCTTATTCGGACGGGCGATGGTTCTAGTAAAAGGTGTTACAATATGCCATCTCTAATTTAGATCCAGATATCAGGTTAAGTAAAGGGTGTCACATCAACTATAGAAGTCTCACTAGTTATGCAGTGGCCCACATTTTGGACCTTAATAATGGTTACACCTACCTCATACAAATGTATTTGTAGTACCCCAACTGAACCTTACCAATGGCTATACCTATGTAATAAAAATGTATGTGCAGTGGCCCAACTAGACCTTATCGGTGATTGCACCTATGTTATACAAATATATGTGTAGTGGCCCAACTGGACTGTATCGACTGCTGCACCAACCATTTGGATATTGTAAGAAATTGAATTTTATTCATAATAAATACCGACATCATATTTCATCCACATAATCATGTAAATACAAATTTTTAATTCATTATCATCATGATATATTTTTCTATACCCATTATGGACACATTTGTTCATTCGAATTCATATCGTATCCATGTTATTCATAATTTATATTATTACTATGTTTTACTATTTGCATTCCTTGAATTGGAATCTCTTCATTCACTTAGTTACCCGTGAGGCTTTTACTTTAATTTAATTTCCTTAAATTACCCTTTTTGACCTTATATTATTACCTTTCATTTTATTACATTTGTTTATACACTACCTATCACTTTACATATGAGTTTCCATACCTTGCTAGTGTTCTTATTTTCTTATGCTATTAATTTTTCCTTCCAACTAGTTATATTACCCCTAAATATTCATTTTCTAACCTTTCTTTACTTATGACTCCTATATCATCTTCTTTATTTTTTTAATATTCGTAATGTTTAAGGATTATAATATATAACAACTCTATAATTTATATTAATTAATTAGTTCATATAATTCATTTCCTTATAATATAAATCCTATTTTAAATTTTTTGGTAATTAATTTTATATACTTTATTTAACTTAATTTCATAAGTATGATATATTTAATTTACATCATTCCTTTTCTATATTATTATTTTTTATTATTAATGTTATTATTATATCGATTCCCTATCTTTTTACATATGCACATAAGTCTCATTTTATCTTCTTCTTTCATTCCCACATAATTAACTTAATATTTGTTTTTCTTAGGTAGAATAATTCATTTGCACATACATATTAGTGTATTTTTATATTGATTTCTTCTAGCACTTAATTTCTTTTAATTAATTTTATAACTATTTCCAATGCCTATATTTTTCTTATTTTGTTACCTTTTTATTTACTTGTTAATTTTCCCAATATCCCTTTTATTATTTTTAACTATTCTCTTTTTAATTCGATTAACTACTTCCATGCTACTTATATTTATTGTCTCACCTTTACCCAATTTTTAAAGAAACACGATAAGAGAGTGAACTTTCCATAAGGTCACCCATCCTCAGATTTCCCTAAGGTTCATTCTTTTAACATCTATTAATTTATTCTATTTTTCTATTTATGTCTAAAATTTTTTCTGTCTTTTCTTTATGTTCATTTCATTATAGTGAAAATACATAGTGAAAACCTTTTATTTCATCTGAAAACATTTTTACAGAAAATTGAACAACATAACGGCTGTTCTTGTTATAAAAACATGCTTCAATATATTTCATACATTATTCCTTATCTTTTGGACCCTTTTAGTCCTCCAAACTCATCAACATACACAATCACACATGCATAGTCAACATATTAAATCAGCACTCATAACCACAGGGTCTCAGACCTATCATCATCAAAGAAATTTAGACAATTTAATAGTTTATATACATATTATAGACATAAAGTCATTTTGAATCATCATTCATATTTTTACAAACAATTTATATATAATTCCTTGTACATCCCCAAAGCCCTACTATTATCTATTACATGAGTACATATCCTAACTTTACAAACAAAAGATAAGAAATAGTACCCTAGAAACTCTGTTCTTCAACTATAAAGGCTTTTAACTTCTCGTACTTCTTTAATTTTTACCTACGCATCGGAACACCGATACATTAAGTATAACTTAATGGTGAATTTTGAATAAAACATATGCATGCTTCACACTCACACAAGGAATTCATTTCCATTCATTAGAAAATTACAATAATTCAATATTCTTTTACAGGGAATTATAGTAATATCATGCATTACAACATAATTTGCATTCTCACTAATCATTTATGGTCATTTCATATATATTCATTGTTATTTCATGCCAAGTTTTCATTTTATTTTAACCTTTATAACATCCCATTTATTTTTAATTAATAGGCCCATACTAATAGAATACACCTAAGTACACTAGATAGCGGAATCTTAGTTGTGTAGTGCTCTATATTTTGGACCTTCATTGTAGCTACACTTACATCATGATGTGTAGTGGTTCTATGAACCAAAACACGGTTGCACCCACCCATGATAGTTGTGCAATGCCTCTAAAAACCAAAAAATTACAACACTAGCCTATAAAAATATTGTGCAGTGGCTCTAAATAAACTATAACGGCTGCACCCGCCCATAGTCATGATAAATTGGTATTGATCTAAATGATCAAACCTAGTAGCTACTTTATTCCTAGTTGATCAGTTAACCCATCTAATGGGTGTCTAACTATACGGGCCTTTTATCTATTTTTTTCATTCAGGTTTAGGTCATTTTGCATTATTTAAACTCATTTTTCGTTATTATTTTCATTATTCTTCTTTCCAAAGTGATTTACATAATCACTAGTTATGGCAATTTCTCTTAGCTTCCCGCCAAGTTTTCATCATATTTCCTCATTTATTTCATGATCATCATTAGTCACATGTTCTAAGTCTCATTGCACATACCCCTATGCCTTAATTCTCATGATGCACTTTATATGTCAAATAGCCATTTTCATTAGTTTTCATTCACTTTCTTTATGTACCTTTTTAGTTCTCATTTTCTTTACAATATTATGCCACCTATGTATCTAAATGGCCATTTCACATCTATGCACATATATCACATGTCTCGGCCATATTAGGTTCTATAACCTACATATTCATTTCATGCCATTTTGCTACCATTTTGTACATACATGATCAATACACATATGCACACTTAATGCTTACCTTTCGACCATTTCATGCTCTATACTCTCCATATTCATTTTCAACCAATTTATCACAAATTCATGCTTCATATACATATACATATAATATATATTAACATATCTTAATCTCATACACATTAATGGTCATTTCACATACACACATTCATAATACATATTTTGGCCACTCTAAGTCTCTCAACATACACATTCTTTTTACTACATTTCATCACATTTTCATACATTCTACATCACATTCATTATTATATTATTCATTCATATACATTAACATCAACTGTTTACATATACTTCATCCATAAATCTTTTGGCCATTTTAGAACATACATTAATCATATTCATTTCAAGCCTTTTTCTACCATTCATTATTCACACACATACATTATATTAATTATTATATCATTCATTTACTTAAATAAACATAAACCATTCTCACCTATAATATATGAACATCATTCAACTATTCCTCAACCATCATTATACATATTCCATTCTCATCATTTATTCACATTTCTATCATTCATACACATTTTTACACCAAATATATCAATTACATCATACAAAATATATGCATTTTCATATCATTCTCATAATTCCATATAAGTTTACATACCAAAATTCAGACAATGCTCATGCATATGTTTTCAATTCAAATTCACATACCTCTATGAAGACAATTCACCACTTTTTAAGGCTCTTTATAGCCTTGTTTCTCTTTCCCCTTTCTTTTCCTATATACACATTACTAGAATTTAGAAAAATTCCCAAAAATCCATTTTAACTCTAAACTTCATTCTAATTACACCTAGAGTCTTAGAACAACCTCTACTTTCCATAAGTAAAATAAAAATTGAGATTTCTCTACTTACACTTAATAATGTCACTATTCATCGCATGAGAAATTCTCCCATTCTATGCCTCTTTTTGATCAAATTCCACTTCTATATACTTATCTATGGTGTTAAGGGAATTTTAGAGGGGTTAATTTCTTAGATTGGTGGAGAAATAGAGGATTTAAGAGAGAGCAAGAGAGAAAAATGTGAGAGACAAAGAAAATGAAATGGGGTCGGGAAATTGGAAGAAAAAGGAAGAAGATGTGCTTATGGGTACATAATAGGCCTTTTTACACTTGATTCATGCTTTATGTAAGTGGTCTTTGGGCCCATTTTATTTATTCTCAATTCACGTGCTTATTTTAATTCGATTTTTGAGTCAAGTTTTAAAAATTCATATTAATTTCTATAAAATTCTAAAGAATATTGTTCTTGATGTCAAAATTCATCATTTAATCCCATTAAAGGTCTTGTAAATTCTCAAGTCAAAATTCCACAGTTAACCAAGCTACTATTCACTCACAAAATCTAAAAATTCTGAATAAATAGTAAAGGACCTTCGAATATTAAAATTTTTTCTCCAATGGACTCATTGAATTTTTTACCTATAAAGTGTGCTATTTTTGGGTCAATATGAACACATCCTGGACCATTCTCGACACAAATCCAACTAAGGTCACTATTCACTTCCTTATAGCCTGTTATGATTTATTGGTTTTGCTAAATCTTTTAATTCTTTCATTTTTATCATTTTATAGCTCACCAAAGTTTCATGAGCTGTACTTGCCCTTTCTTGCCAAGATGTAGTGCTTCGACCTTCTAGAAACACTATTCATGGCTCAAAAAGTATTATTCAAGAAATGGAGTTTCATGAGCATTACATTTACACATATATCCATACTGATATACTCTACCTTTCTTCTTTTTGTAGACACTAGGTCTCTGGGGCTCCTAGGTTTGGTTTTCCTAATGATGATGAAAACGACAAAAATCCTAATAAAAGGCATTTTTTTATGTCTGAATCGAATATCTCAAAATTTTCCTTAAAAAAAGTCAAAACGGTAATTTCCATGAGGGGAATAGCCGTTTGGGTCCAAAACACCCAAAACGAAAATGGCCATTTAACGCCTAAAATGGAAACAGCCGTTTTGGGCCCAAAACGGGCTGTTTCTGCAAAGAAAATGGCTAAAACGACCATTTTAAGTCGAAAACAGCCATTTTCAACCTCGAAAAACATGTATAAAAGCTAAATGGGTTTTCCTTGGCAAGGTTGGTCATTTTAAAGAGAGAGAAAATACATTGAAAAAGCAAAAAAAATCTCTTTCAATACCAGTTTTTTGTTTTTCTAAAGATTCAAACACAGTTTTTTGATCCGGTCGAGATCTTTTCTGAAGGCAAATATACTCGGTGTGTCAACTGACCCATTTTTGTACTATATTCATTTTTCTTTTTGTTTTATCCATCTACCTATTAGATGTGATAATTTATTTGGGCCATATTTTTTACATTTGTGTCATTGTCCATTTTTATTTTATTTTTATCTATTTGTCTATTTTTTGCTTCGCATCCAAATATATTATTCCTATCATTTTTACTATTTTCATTTTTCTTTTTGCTCTATTCATCTACTAGTTAGATGTGATAATTTATTTATGCAATATTTTTTATATTTTTGTGATTGTTCATTTTTTTATTTTATTTTTTGTCCATCTATCTATTTTTGCTTTGTATACTAATATATTATTTCTGTTATTGTGATGCGAGTTATTTGATTATTTGGGATCTAATTGCTATATTTTTTGTCACCTCATTACATCCCGATGAAGTAATCTCCTAACAATCTATTATTTTCTACCGTTTATTTTATTCTGTATTTTGTGCATTTTTCTGCTGATTTCTTTTAGTATTGCTTATTCTTGGTTAGATTGCATTTTAGGTGTCCCAAAAATGTAATTTTATTTTTTTTATTATTTATTCAGTTAGGATGTATTTTAGGTAATTACCTTGTATTATATTTTTATTATCGAATTATTTTCCTGTATATTTCGTGAATATTGTAATAATTAGAAAAAATGATTTTTCATGCGATTGGAAAAATAACCAAAATATTTTTATTTAATTAATTGGTATTTTATTAATGAAATGGGTTTGATTTTTCATAATAAAAGTCACAATAAAGAAAAATCCATGTGAGAACCAAAGTTCTAAAATTAAATCCATCCCCTGATTTTATGTATAATACTTTCAATTTCAATCCTGAAATATTTCACGAACGCCAAATTAGGTAGAAAAATGATTTTACACATTAAAAAGAAATAATAATCAAAATCATATTTTTACTCAATAAATTATTGTTTTGCTAATAAAATAAATTCTGATTCCTTTTTAATAAAAGCTATAATAATAACATTCATTTTCTAGAATCGACATGCAAGAACCAAAGTTCTCAAATCATTCTTCCAAATAAAAGTCACCACAAAAAAATTCATTTTTCCAAATTAGCATACCAGAATGAAAGTTTTCGAACCAATCACCCGATTTCAATAAAAGTCACTACAATAAAATCCATTTTCCAAAATTGCCATACAAGAACCAAAGTTCTTGAGATAATCAACTGCCTAATTTCATGTATGATATTCCAATTTCAAACACCTATTTATTTTTCTGTAAATATATTTTGTAAAT
>CANXYI012187748.1:0-10029 GCA_948208565.1 Hura crepitans | reverse complement strand
GCCCATGAGATGCAACAACCAAGGAAATAGATAGGTTGACCGGTTAGCTAGGGGATATAGCAGTTGCTAGGGCACTTTGGTGCTTATATGAGTATCCAAAGGTTCACGTTCAATCTTACCTATGGATATGTGTGTCGAGATTATAAGATCATGTGGGTGCAGCCATAAGGTTCATGGGAAACCATAACACAGACATATGCAGGTGTAGTCGCAAGGTCCCGTGGGGGAATCCACTGCACAATTTTATGATCCCATTATCCATAGGAGTGTGGTAATTTCCTTGGGCTTATTTTAAAAGAATGAAAGTAAATAAATGAAAAATATTATGCATATGTTACTTATAAAATGATAAATAAGTCGAATATGATGAGATTTTGGTTTAATTAGATGTAATGAGATTATTACACATAGTTTGCTATGTATGTATGTTCTAACATTATTGGTGTATAATGTGTCTGACAGTTATATTCATACAATATATAATTCTACAAAAGTGTGTCATGCAAGCGTTAAATGGTATTACATATAAATGAATGGTATGAGCTTATAAAATGTATAATGGCAATGATGGCACATATTATTTCGATTTCATCACAAAGTAATATGCTTTATGTGTCGTTTGTTTTACAGCATGTATGTATAAGAATGTTTTGATACTAGAAGCCTAAAGACATCAAGAAAGTTAAAAAGAAGGCTTTATTTTTTTTGGTAAAGCTTTTTTTTTTGTTATAGAAGTGATGTATAAGATGCACTCAAGTGTTTATGTAAAGGGGATGGACCTAACTTGTATTTATTTTTATAACCAATTGTAACTTAAATGTTCTCTTTAGATTTTGACATTTGTTGATCATATAAAACTGTGATATTATATGCTGTGTTATATGATATCTCTTTTTGAGGTTGATATATCATATGCTATGTTGTGTGCTGTTAGAGTGATCAAAGGATCATATTGAATTAGTGAAAGTGTGCAATTGAGATGTAAAAGTGTGTTTTCTTATGCAGGTTACTATTGAAAATTTGTGATAGTGCTTAGTACAGCTGTTATGCTACCAGTTTTTTAGCACGAGGATTAGTAGTTTTAAATAAGTAACACTATTTAAAAAGTTTTTGAATACCCATATTTTTGCATATAATGATTTTGAAATAAGAATGTTGTAAAAACAAGGAAATGAGTAGATGAGAGTGGATATCTCGATATGTATGCACACCTTAGTTGGGCTCGATGACTAGCTGACATCCGGACAAGGTAAGGGATGTCACATTGAATGCATAAGTTAAGTTAATAACACATACCTAGCATGTCCAAAATACATAATAAATGTCATCTAAGCCTTCATTTTCCCATTATCATAAGCCCTCTCTGATTCGATAACTGCCCATTACAGATTTAACTTAGAAAAATTCGTATAAATTCATATGAACACCAAAAATTACAAATGAAGACATTAAATAACTCTTGCACCTCTAGATTAAGGGGAAAATATTGGTTGTTAGAAGTTCTTACCTTGAACAAAAAAGTGTCACTATTCACCCAACTCAAATTCGGGAAATTTCCTTTAGTTTTCTTTGAGTTCTCCACTTGATTTTGCATCTAGAAGCAATGGGGACACTATATTTTTCATCAAATGAGAGAAAAGGAGGCTTGGTGGAGGTGGAGTGGCTAATAATGGAGGAAAATCCTCTTTGTGATCGATGGCTTTAAGTGGTGAGGGAGGAGAGTGTTTTTGTAATGGGATTTGACCAAAATAGTAAAAAGTTAACCCTTATATACTTTCTTGAAAAATCCTTTTTAAATGCATTTCCTCAAAATTTCTCTCCCATTTTTAAGTCCCTTTAATATCATTAAATCATGAAAATTTTAATAAATTTAGGCTTCACAACACTATAAAATTGGAGCTCGAAAAATGAATGGAACTAAATAAAAATGCCATTTATATACTTCCCGATATTCAAATAAAATACTTCCTAATCTCTAAAAATTCCAATTCTAGTGCCAACAGGTAAATTAGAATTTTTGAGTATTAAGTTGTATAAGACCCATAATTTTTTGAACAACTTATAAAATATTTTATGATTCAGCTTTGCCTTGATCACTATTCATAAGACATTGCTGTAAAAACTTTCTTAGCATTTTTAACCAATTAAATGCCTTTTGATTGGTTTGAAACTTTGCCCAAAAATTATTTAATGACTAGTACTTTCACTCAGGCTATTTAGTGCATCTCAAGTTTTAGGAGCACTATTCATCCGAGAAAACACTATTCATGAATAAAGAGATTTTTAGGTCATTACAGGGTTGAAATATTGTAGTAGAGAAAAATAAGGACTATGTAGGCAATTTGATAAATTCTATAGTGTAAAGAAGAGAATTCTAACATAAAAAAAGTTTAATAAGTACAGATTGAAAGAAAAGTAATAAAAAAGAAGATCGTGTAATAGGAATTTATGAATAAAAATAATAATGTAATTAAATCAAACTAATTGGAACTAAAGTATAAATGTAGCCTTAATTTAAAACTATGTATCAAATAAAATGAAATTAAAAAGGAAAGTTGATGAAATAGTAATAATTGAAAACTATAAAATAAGTATATTTTATCCATAATAAAAATAGACATGGAAAATCTAATATGGAATTAATGAAATTTGAAATTTAAATTTTAATAATACAAATTAATGCATAAGTATTGAATTTAAAAAGTAAATAAATCAAAATAAATAGTTATTGCATGAAGAAAAATATAAGAACCAATAAAGTAAATAATGCCAAAATTATTAATATCAAAAAATTCATGGGTTAATTTTAAAATTTACTAAATATAGGTAACTATGAATACGTTAATTTTGAAAGAAAGTTAATAAGTGAAAATGTGAGAAAGGAAGAAAATTAATACTAACTCTAAGAATAGTCTGAAAGTTTACAATAAGGAAACAAATAGGACTAATTAGAAATTATTGATGGCTTTAAGTATTCACATGTAAGTATTATAAGGTAAAAATGAAATATGTGCTTAAGTTGTAAGATGGGCGAATTTATTACTAATAATAAATATTTAATATCTCTTAATTATGATATAAATTTTAAATTGATGATAATGTTAAGAAATGAGTAAATGAATGTGAATATAGAGATATATTTAATTAAAGAGAAGTATATCTATTATTAAGATATGAGGAAAAGAATATTTATGCATATGTACAACTTTTATTTATGAGTTAGTACACGAAGTGAATATTTTGTTGATGTGATTATAGCTTATGAGATATTATGGTGATTTGGAATTATCTTGATTGAGATTTATAAGGAAATCTACATGTATTTACCAATGTTTGGTCTAAACAAGACTTTTTTTTATAATTAGCAAAATCATTATGTCAAAGAGAAGAATAATGTTTAGTAATTGCAATATTAACAAAAGAAGGAAACTCTTCTATCTATATAGAGTCATTATAAGCAAAATGAGGAAATTTAGCTAACAAGTGTGCTACCTTATTGCAAACACATGGAGAAAAATACCAAGAATATGACTTTAACTAGTTGCTTAAAAGTTGATAGTCATCAAGTGCCATTCCTAACCCATTTCTTAATGACATTGCACCTTGGAGTTTATCAAAAATATTCTTCCAGTTAGTCTCTACTATGATATCAGGGAAACCTAAATCCAAAGCTAGATTTAAACCAAATGAAATTGTATAAAATTTACCAAGATAAGGATCTCGGCCCTTAGTCATCCTTTTAGTAGCACAAGCTAGGACATGACCAAAATTATCTCTAAAATTGGTACCCAAGCCCACCTTAGCATGTCCTATAATACCAAACTTAGAGGAGACCATTTCTTTAAAGAAGTCAAGTTTAACACAAAAACTTCCCCTAAACAAGTCGATTTATCAGTAAAAAAAGAGGAAGACAATTCTAAAAGCATTGATCAAAACCCAACCTAAACTCATAAAGGGTTAAAAGAAGACTTTTTAAGGAAACACTTGTTATACACAAGGTAAACATGGTAACATCAAATGCCAACCTGAGCTAGGTTAACTTCAGGTAGAGATTTAGCTATATTTGGGAGCCAAGTCTTAAAATCATGATCATTAACAAATTGAACCTGTGATAGACCACATAAATTCCAAACAGCTTGAGACATTAGGTAATCCTTATTAGGTGGATAATAAATTCCTCACAATCATAGTTACAATAAGATTGAGAAATATGAGTGACTCTTTGATACAAAATCTATCAAGTTAGGAGAACATTAATAGTAGTTTGCCATAAAAAATTGAAAATTTTTAGAGGAACGGGTAATTTCCAAAATAATTTATAGAAGCTAAAGTTCTTTGTTAAGGACAAAGAACTTGTTTCTGATTGATTTCTAAGTGAAATAGCAACTCTATACCCGCTTTTCACTCTATATTCACCTGTTGAATAATAGAGGCCAACCATCTTATCATTAACATCAAAAGCACTCAATAAAATTTGTTTTGTATGATTAATGTCAACCAAAAGGAATTCAATCTCAATAAGATCCCAATGCCATTATTTGCTTGTTTTATCAATTAACGTAAAGACTTAGGCATCCAAAGGAAGACTCCTCAGAGGTGAAATAATTTTAAATAGGTTAGGTTGTTCGATCCATCTATCACCTTAAATTCTAACTAACTAACTATTCCCAATTTGCCATATTGTACCTTTCAATAAGGCCTCTTTTTCTATCAGGAGACTATGCCAAATATAGCTAGGCATGCTGCCCAAACCAACATCTATAAAGCTATATTGAGGGAAGTACTTCACTTTTAATAATTAAGCTACTAAAGATTCAAGGTTAGTCAGGATGTGCCAACCTTACTTAGCTAAGAGAGTCTTGTTAAAACTATAAAAATCATCAAACCCTAATCCTCCTTTAAACTTTAGCTTACAAAAATGACATTTTTCCTCTCCCTTTTGGCCCCTCTAATATTGACTGATTAAAGAGCAAATATCATCACAAATAAAAAGTAGGAATAAAAAGGTTTACATCGCAAGGTTAGGAATGGCTTGGGGTATAGTCTTGATGAGAAGTTCTTTCCCTACCCAAGAAAGAAACTTCTCTTTTTGACTTTATAGTTTACTCCATAATCGACCTTTAAGCTTAGTGAAAATAACTTTCTTTGACCTTCCAATTGTAATAGGAAGCTATAAATAATAGTTGTGAGAAAATACCTTTTTCATCCCTAAGACTAAATAAATAGAAGATTGCAAAGTGTCACCCACATTAGAACTTAAATAGACTTCAAATTTCTAGATATTCACTTTTTGGCTAGATAAAAATTCATATTTATGAAGGAGTAATTTAACCATTCCTACCTCTACCATTGAAGCTCAACAAAATAAGAGACTATTATCTGTGAATAACAAATGAGAGACCATAGGTGCTCCCATATAGATATGAACACTATGGAGAGAATTATTTCTTACTACTTTATTGATTAGACCTAAAAATCCTTCATAGACCATGAGGAATAAAGAGAGTGACAACATATCCCCTTGATGAAGGCCTTTAAAAAGCAAAAAGGTAATAACACATAATAGGAAGGTGAGGTAATAAATTTCATAATCGTATTGACCTAATTCCTACAAAAACCTAACTTCAACATAACATCCTTTAAGAAGTCCCATTCTAACTTGTCATACGCTTTTACCATATTAAGTTTGATTGAACAAAGCTTCTTTCTACCTAGGCCACTGATCTTTATGTGATGGAACACCTTAAAAGTCTTGATAATATTATTAGTGATTAACCTTCTTAGCATAAAAGCACTCTGAGAGACATCTACAACATCACCTAAAATAATTTTCATTCTATTTGTGAGCACTTTGGTAATAATTTTGTAGCTAACATTACAAGACTTATAGGACAATTTTTGGTAATGAGTTTAGGATTCTTTACCTTAGGAAATAAGCAAATGTGAGTATGGTTTAATCCCAAAGGTAGAGGAACCCTATTAAGGATATCAAGAGCTAATTGACTAACCTCTTTATTGATAATACTCTAATATTTTTTGATAAAAAATAGGTGAAAAACCATATGTTCCTAGTGCCTTTAAGGGAAGCTTCATTTTAATAGCCTAATGCACTTCATCTTCTATGAAAGGCTTATCAAGAATCTTATTCATCTTTGCAGTTACTTTACAATGAATAAAATATAAATTAGGGCCATTAATATTAGATGAATTTGATATAAAGAGATTACTATAGAATTGCACAATGTGATGATTAAGCTTTGCTCCCTTTAATACTCAACCATTGTTATCCTCAAGACTATAAACATAATTGATTTTCCTCTTAGTTAATGCCATTACATGAAAATATCGAGTGTTCACGTCCCTTTCTTAAAGCCATTGAATTCTAGACCTCCGATGCCACATAGCTTGGTCATGAAGTTCTAGTTCCTTTAATTTAGCCTTTAGAGCTTGTTGCTCTTTAATAGCTGAATTCGAACATAAAGCTAACTCAAAAAGACCAGAAAAAAGACCTTTACATTTTTGCCTTAAGTTACCAAAGGTTGCCTTTCCCCACTTTAGTAACCCTTTAGAACAAGAAGCCACCTTCTTCGATCCATCCCCATTAATAGTTGATTGCCAACAAGTCTTTATAATTTTATTGCATGTGGGCCACTACACCATGTATATTCAAATCAAAATCTATAAGCTCGATATACAACCAGTTAGTCTCCCATTAATTCCACACAAATGGGAAGATGGCTAAAACCATAATGCTACATGTGTGATAAAGTTGTATGTCCAAACAATTGCTTCCATGAGAAAGATACAAAGCCTCTATCAATTCTTTCTTTTATAAAATTCTCCCTTTGTCTTCTATTATCCCAAGTAAATAGGTACCCTAAAAAATATTTCACTTATTGTTATAATTTCTAAGTATCTTTAACCTTGTTATTTACTTATTTAGCCTATATTCAACATACATAAAGTTGGCATTAGATAACAGGATGTACCAATTGTGCAGTGGCCCATATTTTGGACATTACTGCAATTGCACTTGCATGAATATATATGCAGTGGCCTTTTTCGGACCTCTCAAAGCTATTGCACTCGTATGTAAAGTATATATATCAATGGATATAGATATGTATAGTGGCCTTTTTTATACCTCCTTACTGTTGCACCAGCATGATATATATTTAGTGGCCCTAATAGACATATAACTAGTGTATGGGCATAGAAAGACAATAAAGTGATCTAGTAACTGCTATCTATCCCTAGTTATCTGGGATGACAGATGTTAAGAGAGTTTTGATAAACTAAAAGTTATGTTGATAGAAGCTCTAATCCTTACACAATAGGTATTAGGGAAGGATTTCACCATATACAATGATGCATCTTTGTTTGGTTTAGGTGTGTACTAATGCAAAAAGGTAAGGTTGTTGTATATGCTTTAAGGTAGCTGAAGCCTCATAAAAAGAACTACCACACACATGATTTGGAGCTTGCAGTGACTATTATTTCTCTAAAGATTTGGAGACATTATCTTTATGGAGAAAATTGTTATGTTTATTTGGATTGTAAGAGCTTAAAGTATCTTTCTACACTGAAGGAGCTAAATTTGAGATGGAAAGGATAGATGGAATTGATTAAGGATTATGATTGCTTGATTAATTATCATCCCAAAAAGGCTAATGTCATAGCTGATACTTGAAGTTAAAAGTTCATGTCATCTATGAGGGCTAAGAATGTTAGGCTTAATTTGATGGATAATGGTACTCTTTTGGCTAAGTTGCAAGTGAAACCCTATTTGTTCCATCAAGTGAAGGATTCTCAAAAAGATGATCATAAGTTGATGAGTGTGATGAGTTCAATTCTAAAGGGGAAGCCTACTAAGTATGAGATTAAGTGTGATGGTTGTCCATACTACCATAATTAGATATCTATTCTAGATATGGAAGATTTGAGGAAGCAGACTTTACAGGAATCTCATAGTGCTCCATATGTTATACATCTTGGTAGCACCAAGATGTATCAAGATTTGAAGACTTCTTTTTGGTGGCTAAACATGAAGAGAGATGTATTTGAGTTTGTTACCAAGTGCCTTACATGTCAGCAAGTGAAAGCTGAGTATTAGGTTCTCTCTAGATTGCTTCATTTTATAGCAATTCTAAAATGGAAAAAGGATAGGGTCACTATAGATTTTATTGTCGACTTACCTATGACAAGAAGTAGATGTGATTCAGTTTGGGTTGTGCTAGATCATTGAACCAAGACTGCGTATTTCATACCAGTCAAAATGGACTACTCATTGGAAAAGCTAGCTATTTTATATATTGATGAGATTGTCAAATTGCATAGAGTGCCTACCTTTATTATATTAGATTGAGACCTAAGGTTTATATTGAGGTTTTGGAAAAAGCTTTATAATGCCTTAGGCAATTGATTGCGATTCATATGATGTTTCATCATCAGATCGAGGATCAATTTCAAAGAGTCATTCTAGTAACTTTTCATACTTGAGTGATTTTGGATATTAAGTTATGCATTCTATTTAAGTTATGCATGGTTAATTGGTGTTTGAGTGTAATGCTCTTGAAACTTAGTTTTATGAATAGTACTTTTGAGCCATGAATAGTGTTATTGGGATGTCGGGGCATTGCATGATAACTAAAAAGGGTAAGTACTACTTGTAAAATTTTGACGGGCCATAAAATGATGAAAATGAAATAATTAAAAGATTTAGCAAAAGCAATAAATCATAACAAACTATAAACTAGTAAATAGTGACATTAGTTGGGTTTGTGTCAGAAATGGTTCAGGATATGCTTGGATGGACCTAAAAATGGCATATTATAGAGATTATATATTTTTACTGAGGATGAGAGTGGTTAGTGGAGTCGCCACCTAGCCTCTACACCAGGACCTCTGACCTTTTATACTAAAAACGTTTCGAATTTTAGATCTTATTTATGCCCTTATAATATGTCATCCATGTATATTGTAATGTTTATCAGCCTTGTATCAAGTGAGCAAGCAAAACATTATATTTAAGCATCTATATTACCTTTACATGTAAGAAAAGTAAAATATAGAAATTAAAAGGTACAACAACATAATTATATAAATTGTACATCCAGAAATCATGCTCTTAATTAGTTACAATATGGCTTGACAATTGCCCATAATTCCATAAGAATTGGTAGTAATTGCCCAACTACCATCTCTAGCCTTCATTAAAATACATTTTTCATGTGACTTTTGATTAGTGAAAACTCAAAGTGGTTTTATTTAAGAAAAACACCAATTAATTAGGTAGAAAATCATTTAATGTGAGAGCTGAACAATTGGCATATAGAATAGGTTAATTAACTAACTATTACAACCCAAAAATAAACCAAAAGATATAATAAGTACATAACCAAAAGAAATAAAACAAGGCTTTAGAATGGTCTTGCCCTTACATTGCTTGTTCCGTGCAAACTCTATAAAGCTTTAGCTTTTAGTCCATGCGGACTATCCTCGAAGAAACATTATGTCCGTCTAGACTCCCAGTCCAGTGAGCAAAATCAATTACAACTCAAAAGATAAAAAGTCAAATGATGTCAAATAAAAAGCACATAAGGAAACATATAAAATGGATAAAGATATAGACACATGTAAAGCTTGTGAATCAAGAACAATTATTTGTATAAATGACGAGGCAACACTAAATAATCATAACACAACTTACCACCCATTACTCCACGTAGATTATAGCCCTCAAGATAGGGAGTTCGTGCAGACCCTATGATGGTTCTCTACATGACAATAAGTATTTTCAAGAATGATATAATCATGTTAACATAATAGAGTGACAAACAAAATTAAATAGCTTACAATAGGACATTCAAGATACATGATCATAGTTACTAGATATAAGTTTACACGGAACACTTCATCCTGTTTGTATAAGAAATATAAGTTTATGCAAACTTCTTCATGCTCATAATTAAGTCTGTTTAATGCAAATTAACATAATAGAATGAACATAGCATGATAATAATGAATAGT
>CANXYI012187671.1:0-11311 GCA_948208565.1 Hura crepitans | reverse complement strand
TGCCTATCTCACTGAATCCATCATAGTCTCCAACCAGGCTAGTGGGCCTTACTACCCGAGTGCAGCATGTTCTCGCATCACTAGGAGTCATGCTCACAAATAGAGCACCCCCTTGTGCTATTGTGGTAGGAGCATAGCTCTTTAACTCCTCTTCCTTATCTCTGATCGTACTACGACTCATCTTTATGCTTCGAGGTAAGAAAGATAGATTATAAGCCACTATATGTAAAGTATAATGACATAAATGATCTACACACTATAGTACTCTCATGTAACCTATTGATCTAGTGGAAAGCCTAAATTAGAGCTCTGATACCACTAAAGTGTGACACCCACCACCCATTCCATACACTGAACTAAATAACGAACGTGCAAAATGCATAACGGTATCCAAAATCCGTATACAAAAACCCATCCCAATTAAAACTTTTTATTACTTAAGACATTTTAAAACTCAAGACGTAAAAATGTGAAAACAGTTTTTGCATACATTACAAGGTAACTAGTAGGGTTATCATGTTTGAATTCCGGCAGCATAATGGCTATACCGATACACTTTCCTAAAATAGTACTTGCTTTGAAAACACTTCTATAATTATGGCACAACAATTTCTCAACCACCTAGGTTCTTCTGACCCTCTAAACTCATTAATTCATCATATTGCATATAACGAAGACTCAAGCTCATCAAAACATTATATAAAAACTCTATGGCGCCTCAAGCACCCTCAACGGCATATATCTCATGGAAAAGTGAGAGATATCATACAAGTCATGCAATGAAATTTAAAACATTGTCTTAAAGGTTTACAAAACCATATAATGCTTAGAGTTACAAAACCAAACTGATTTACACAAATTATGCCCAATCCCTCTATTAGATCACAAGAGTACTATAAATGCTATTACATCATTTTAAATTTACAAAAAAAAAATATACCTAGAGGGCAATTCTTCGTGTGTCTTATGGTGTAGGGGCTTTGATTCTAATCTGTACTTTTCTTCAACCGACGCATTGCAAAGACAAGCAACACGCTAAGCATAAAGCTTAGTGGTGTAATCACTTTAACATGCACACTTATATTTAATCGATCATGCATTAAATGTGCATTAGCAATAGTCATTAGGTTAAAATAACATACATATTACACAACATACATTAATCACATGATATAACATATGCATGATCTTATACAGTGTAGAGTAAACAATAGGCTTAAAAATATGATCATCACATAATCAACATAACAATCCACATATCATACTTCATTTACATGTTATGAAAACAAGATCATATGTCAAGCTATATTACTTCATCATTAACCATGATAATTATTAGTTTAATTTATGCAAATAATGTCAATATAACTATCCAAGGCTGGATAGCGGACTCAAGGTATCATGCTCGAAGGCTCACGGTATTATAAACAAAGGCTCATGGTATTATGCCTAAGGACTCACGGTATTTTACCCGAAGGCTCACGGTATCATGCCCGAAGGCTCATGGTATTATGCTCGAAGGCTAGTGCTTGTCAGTATAACAAAATGACCTATAGGTCTCACATTCAAAGGTATGCTAGTAGCTATTAATATCATAGTTGATCGATCAACATATCAAAATTAGTTGTCTAGTGGTATTGGCATAACTAAACTAATATGATTCTACCAATTTAGTCATTATTAATAGAGATATCAATTATTGCTTATTTTAACATAAGCATCACGAGTTCATACTTGTTACTGTGTACACATATCACATAGACCGATAGCATATAGCAAGGCATGTAACTCACATCCACGTTATGTATCATGAAAACAAATTATGTCACCAACATAGACTTATATACACACATAGACACATAAATATCTTATATTACTTTTAGACACACATACATACTAACATATGCATTATCATCAAATTCATGCCATACTCAAGCATAATCAACCATTACTCACTCAAGCACATAGCTCGGTTTTCGCATATGGACAGTTCAAACATATGGCCATCTTTTAGGCAAAATCGCTTATTAAGACTCACTAGGGACATTCCATGGCTTAACCACATCACAAGGCTCAACACATGTTATATCATATCTTTACATTTCATAACCATGCATTTAGAACTTAAAACATGTCCATGTATTCCATTTCTCAATATTGCATGATTTAGCCATTTTGCATATCATACATGACTTATATGACTACCAAGAATCACATATAAGCACAACACATGTAAATTACATCTTGTCACCATTTATAGAAATCATATATATATATATATATATATATATATATACACATATATATATATGTACACATATATATATATATATATATTATAATGCACATGTCAAGTATATTAAGCATTTATCCATCTTATTTACAATGTGGTTATATCACACCAAAATTGTCATTTACCAATATTATGTATTATATATAGCGTATGTCATGTGTACATAGCATTTTGCATGTCCAAATGGCATTCAGCCACCCTAAAAGTCACATACATGCACATAAATCTCCACACAACATTGGCTATGCCATTAGCATTTTGATAAACCACGTATGTACTCATGATGCCTTACACATAACATAAATACACATATATGCACATAAACCTTCTTCAGGTCATTCGGCCTTCAGATATGCACACAAATAACATACATTAACTCATACTTGGCATATATTACACAATTTAACATCCCAATCATTTTTATTGCATTAAATCCTATTAATTGCCTTAAAGGAAAATATTAAATATTATTTTAATTTACACATGAACATTTATTCATGCATTTTAAACATATTAATGTGATTTCATGTACTTAATAATGTCGTATGGTACACCTGAAGTTGTCTCACACCCTTCCTTTACCCTAGGAATTATGGATTAATGTTTTACCTACGAATGAAAAATGGCCACTATTCACCTTGGGTTTCTTTATGTGATTTCTCCTAAACCGCTAGCCAAATTAAGTGATTTTGGTGTCTATGGAAAGCTCTCGACACAAGCTTTCTATTTATTATAATTTTGAAAGGTGGGTAGTGTCAATTAAAGAAGAAAAAGAAGAGGAGAGGGCTGGTATGGTTGTCGGCTAAGATGGAAAGAAAAAGAAAAGAAAAGAAAGAAAGGAAAAAATGAGAAAGAAAAGAAATGATTTGGGTATTTATAGTTTTTGATATTTTTAATTTTTCTTTCTTTTTGAGTTTGTTTCTACCCCTCTCAGAAATCCAAATTAAACAATTAACACCTTTAAAAATTAGAAAAATCAAGGTTTTATAGATCACCAAAATCTCGGGTTTGAAAAATGAAGGGAATTGGGAAAATCAACATAATTAATCAATTAAAAATTCAAAAGAATTACTTCCTGATATCTAAAAATTCTGATTCCAATACCAATAGACTCATTAGAATATTAAGTACTAGGTTGTACAATTCTTGAATTATTTTGAGTAACTTTTTATTTATTTTATGGTTCAGCTTTGCTTGTCACTATTTATAGGGCACTACCGTAAAAACTTGTTTATCATTTTTAGCCATCCAAATGACTTCAGATTGACTTCAAACTTCACCTAAAATTCTTTCATAATTAATAGTCCCTGATGGACTACTTAGTGCAACTTGAGTTTTGAGAAACACTATTCATCCTACTAAGCACTATTCATGAGAGTTGGGAATTTCGAGTCGTTACAGTCCCAATTTCATGCCATTAAAAGTTCAATTATAGGTCATTTTTACCTTCCCTATTTTAAGGCATATTTCAAACCATTTCTTAGCTTAATTATGAACATCATTCCTTTACTTATACTAGCGAATTATAATGTCACACAATATATAGCCATTATGTCATGCCAATTCTACATGTCAAACACCATGTCACATACACTTACATAAATGCCAACCATAACATACCTCTCAACCACCACTAAATCAAGGTCACACACATGAATGTCTCTATAATTTAACACACACATATGTCATAAACCAAAATTATAACCCATACATGCTTACACATATGACATACCATGCACACCATGCCATAACATACACCATATATGCCTCGGCCATGCCATGATTCACACATTCATGCATATTTTCATCAAATTCACCATATATACATCTAATGTCATGCCTAACCTACAATTTCCTATCACATACACCATGCCACCATGTCATTCACATAACTTGCAATCTAGGGCACCCTACGATACCTCTCAACCATTCATGGCACCATCCATTACCATTCTTTTCTTTACCATACATATATATATAACCGTTAAATCCCATAACATATACATCATTGCCCATGATAAACCTTATATACACATGCCATAATACACCACACACACATATACACCCTTGCAGTCAAAGTGAGGCCACACCCTTGCCACCATTCTTTCAACCAAATCATCCCACAAACCACTCAATTAACATGGGAATAACATCAAAATAAGCTCAATTCACTATTACACAAACATACTAACCCAATTCCATACACTATTTCCATACAAAGTGTACTTGAAATAAACATGGCATGCCTCAAATACATTAAATTCACATACCTACACTTGAAATAGAGTCTTGCTCGCACTTTGGTAACTTTATTTCCCTTATTGAACATCAACTCCACCTTAGCCTACATACACACATTCATGACTTAGAAAAATCTTAAAAATTTCTGTAGACCTCTAAATGAAAATCTAAGAACATAGGCATCTTTAGGATGATGAAATCCCCTAAGAAATAAAATAAAAAGAGAAGAAAGTTGCTTACACAAGAACTTGAATTTTTAGCCCTTCCTTAATTATACTTAGAATTCCTTGAATATTCTTAAACACTAGGCTTACCTATGGCCTCCCAACCCTTCAAGAATCAAATCTTAACTCATCAAAGTAATTTTTCACAATAATTTAGGGTTAAATTAAATATGATGCAGGCATATGTGTGGATGTATGCACTAATTATCAATATCATACATCCACACATATGCCTGCATCATATTTATTCTTATAACATCATTCATACATGAGACATGGGGCACACATATTAGGCATCAATAGAAACAATGCATAAATTTAGGCAACTCTACAAATCAAGCACTAGAATTAAAGGCTTTCATGTATCAACTAAAACACATGCACTAGAGTTATAAGCTTTCATTCATACATTAACATATGTTACACATGAATAATATTACCCCATTCATACTACTTAAGCTTAGTCTTAGTCAAGTATCATTGATCTCTAACACCCTAAGTTGTATACATTGTAAAGGTACTTCACATTAGCAATCCTTGTAGGCATGCATAACACAGATGCCATAACATCTAAGGAATAAGAACCTCACATGTCTATCTTATATTCTCATGCATACATCCTCACTTGTATCCACAAAAAATTATACACATATCTTCACCCCCACATGCATCATGAATATATCCCTAGGCATACATCTTTAGTATCTCTATCTTATATAATGAACCCATAAATGCCCTAACACATGAAGCATGCATCATTCATCATGAAACCATCCACATATATGCTTGGAAGACTCACTTATCTATGAACAACAAAAACACACATGCATTGTAATCCATGTACTTTATAGAGATAGCTAACATCATGCATGCATTGTCACCTTGCACAAAACATGTCATATAAGCCCTCCTACATATGCCATGCTATATACATATACAACACTATCCTATAACTTCACGCATACCAGTTAGTCTTAGTCATGAATTATTCATCCATACATACATCACATTAATGCGTAGACCTCACCCATATACCTATGCATTCACATTTGGCATACCATACCTAGACATATATCATTTATCATGTAGGATTCGTTCACCTTGTACCATTTTACCTAGTATTAGTATGACATGCCTTCATTATATATCCATATTATGTCTAGTTGCATTATGTACATATCACATGCATCACTAACCTTCAATCTCTAATATTCCTTGCAAGTTAAGTATAACGTAGCATCATAAATTCTTGGAACATGCATTATGTCACATTAACCACATATCATGCTAACCATAAGGATCATCCATCGCTCAGGCTCTTTAAAGAAAAAGACTTAACCCTTTTCTTCTTTCAACACTCCTCATCACTAAAATGGCAACAAGACCTGGAACTAAAGGCAAAAATAAATTTGCAACTAAAGATATGATTCTCAAGGAATTGAAAGAAGAAAACCTCCTTCAACCCTAAATACTTGAACATCACCTTTCACCACTTCCACCTTACCATTGCCATGACCTATATTGTGCTAACCACCAAAAGATTAGCCACCTAACTGACAATTGCAATGCCTTTTGTCGAGCCATCTAAGATCTCATAGACCATGGGGTGCTACCTTACCCTGAAGATCACCTGTTATCATACCACACCAACATTTCACAAATCTCTAAAAGGCGAGGTTCTCTCTTTCTAACATTTAATTTGACACCTTATAGGCCAACAATTGACCAACTACCAAATCTTGCCAATGAAAGATATGGATAGATCCAATGAAGATGTGAAGACTGCCTTAGTTTTCTTTTCTAGTTGTTTCTTGCTTCTATGTTAGAACAATTAAAGTTTAATAAAACATAATTTTGGCTTTTCATGAGCATCTTTGTGTACCACAATCACTGCATAGCATGATACTCTTAAAAGTGAGTTCAAAGATTTACAAAAAAAAGAATAGAAATAAACATGATCAGCTTAATCCACATTTATTAACAAATAATTCACGATAGCTCATTATTGCTACACATAATTTTGAAGCTTAAAACTTGATCTTTCTTTGAAAGCATGAGAAATATTTCTAAATGTGAGACGAGAGAAAGAAAATAACAAGTTGGGGACAACTAAACCCAAAAGAATGCCTTTTTGTTCAAAGAAGTCCAAATTCAATAGGCTCCAAACTTAAAGCATCAAATTTATTTTGTATCATCATTTTCAAAGCCTAAGAGCTTATGACAATAATACTAAAAGGTTAAACAATTTTTAGTTCTTACTCACTCAAAGGTAAAAAGGTGATAAACTCTAAAGCCTACAAAAAAAAATAAAGGATTAGCCTTAAGTCTCAAACAATCGAGCATTACCTTTTCAACCATGGTTAAAAAGAGAATGCTCGATTCATGGTTGCCCTCATTAAAAAAAGAAAGAGAGTTTTCTAATTCCCATTAGGCCGATTAAGCAAGACCATGAACCTAGGCAAAAGATAGGGAACTTGAGAGAAAATAGTTAGCAAAAAAATCTTCAGACTGATTAATAATAGGCATATCATCAATGCAGTACTAAAAAAGGTCAAAATATAACATTCAACACTCAATAAAAGTGAAAAAATTCAAGACACTAGGGGCATAAAGCTAGCACCCGCAGCAAGCCACTTGTTGACATGAAAAGCTCTATCTCCTATGGCTAGAGCTTCAAAACATGTCAAGCCATCTTAAAAGTTGCAAGTCCAGACTCAATTGATCAAACACAACAAAATCACATTCTAAGCCTTAACCAAATGTGGATAAGTTAAATTAAAAAAATAAATAAATAAAAATGAATAAAAAGAATAAAAAAGCTCGCTAGGTCAGAAACTCATAAAGGGCATCCTAAGCAAAAATTAGAGCATACCTCGCTAGATTGAAAACTCGTAAAGGGCAGTTTAGGCAATAATTAGAGGTGGAGAGAAAATATTTAGTTGGAAAATCTTTAAACTAGCTAATAACAAGAGTACCATGTTGTACAATCATATACATTTGCATGCTTATTTATCATTCACTCTCTAGCCACACGTGCTTAAATGCCTTCCACAATAAATTTACTTTTCACCCAAGCTTTGGCCTCATTATTATTCACCTACCTCTCAACATACCTTCCCCAGCTTTTCTATCCCTTTAACTTGACCTCTTTCTTCAAGAGACATCTTATTCTCATTACCCTAACCTAGCCTCTAACTTCACAACTTTACTCTCTTCTCAAACCCAAGCTTTTTCCTATGGCAAGTCCAAAAGGAGAATAATCTTAAAACAAAACATGCACTAACTTATGCATTTAAAAACATTGTCACACATACATCATAAACAATAGGTTTACTCACTCTCACTCTTTCATACATCCATTTTTGGAAAAAGTACCCATTCTACTAGTTCATATATTTGCCTTCATTCATACATCAATCATAAAAGAAAATTCATTCACTATAGAAGAATATGCATCCATTGTTTAACATACATCAGCTTTCACTATTCAAAAATAGGAAAAAAAAATGTACCATCATTCAACATGTATTTGCCTTTACCATTCACACATCATAAGAGTCAATTCATTCATTCAAAAGTTATAGTCATGCCTTACATGCATTCAAATTCCTCATTTATTTAAGAGAAAATAAGGAAAAATACATGCATCACTGCATTCATTAGAAATGCATTATTCCTAACTCAATCAAAAACATACCTTACTACATTCCTTCATCTAAAAAGGATTACTAACTTGTATATCACCTATTCATCACCAAATTAATTCACCCACACTTATCCAAGTAAGCATATAGTTAATAGATACATATCCACCCATTCATGACATATTCACATTGAGTCACTCAATCATTAGAGTCATCTCGTTCATCCATCAACTTCATGGTTTCACACTTATTCATAGGATAAAGTGCAATCATTCATTCAATAAATTGCCTATATGGTTTCATGCTCAGTCATCTAAGATAGGATAAATTCATTCATTCAAGAGAAAACTAGGTCAACAATTACCAGATGCATTCATACATTTACACATGTATTAGTTCATTCATCCAACATTAGCCATACACTTTAGGCACACCACTCATTAGGTTTACATGCATAAGTATCTTATTAGACATCAATCACACTACTCAAAGGCACAAAAGACAAATAACATGCACATGTACATTTAGAATAAAGTGACATTCTTCCATGTATTATAAAAAAGGTTTATCTTTCCAATTGTCTAAGAACTAAGCAAAAACACATCCATGTAGGGCACTACATTTGATCATGCATGCTTATATGCATTAGCCACATATCTATTACATTTAAAGCCTTTAACTTGTGCAATAGTCATGCACTTACATCACACATGACGCATGTGCACATGATGTCACTGTCCTTAACACTAGATATAGTTCAGGGTATTGCTTAAGACCTATCACCAGATTCAGTTCAGTCTATAAAATTAGACTATTTTTAAGACCTATCGCCATATTTATTTAGTCCACAACATTAGACAATGGCTTAAGACTAATTCCAATTCGATTCATGACATTAGACTATTTCTTAAGACCTATCACTAGATTTAGTTTGGTCCATGACATCAAACTATTCTTCAAACCTATCAATAGATTTCACTTGGTCAGCATACCCAGACTTATCACCAGATTCAATTTTCTTAACCTACTTAAACCTATCACTAGATTCAATTTGGTCAGCATCTCTAGACTCATCACCAGATCCAGTTCGGTTAACTCTTTTAGACTTATCATTATATTTGGTTCGATCCATTTGTAACTTACCAACTTAAAGGCAAATGGGTACCTATATTTGGTGTAGTTTATCTTCACTTAAATGTGAATAGGCACCCCTATTTGTGGTAGTTTTCTTTAGCTTTAATTCAAATCATCTGAAGGCAAATAGGCACCCGTCTTCAGTGTAGTTTATCTTTATCTAGAGGTAAATAGGCACCCATATTTGTGGTAGTTTTCTTTAGCTTCAATTCAAATCATCTAAAGGCAAATACGCACCCATCTTCATTGTAGTTTATCTTCATCTAAAGGCAAATAGGCTCTCACATTTAATGTAATTTTCTTGAACATCTTAAAATTCCCATAAAGGCAAATAGGTACTTATATTAAGTGTAGTTTATCCTCCCCTAGAGGTGAATAGACACTCGTATTCGATGTAGTTTTCTTTAGCTTTAATTCAAATCATTCGAAGGCAAACATGCACCCATATTAGTATAATTTATCTTCACCTAGAGGTGAATAAGCACCCGTATTTGGTGCAGTTTTCCTCAAATCAACATTTTGAATTTCCCTTGAAGGCAAACAGGTACCCATATTTGGTGTAGCTTATCTTCACCTAAAGGTGAGCAAGCATTCGTATTTAATGTAGCTCACTTTTAAACCTTATCTCGAAACATCAAAGCAAAAACATGTTTTGATTTAGTTTGATTTTCACTTCACCTGGGGATAAGTAGGCACCCATAGTCAGTGTAGTTTTCTTCACAATATCAATTATTTTTCAAAGGATAATACAACTCAAGTCTAACAAGATTTTGCAATGATTCAGAGGTAGGTATCCATATTTGATGTAGCTTCATGCTAGTTAAGCAAACCTTTAGGTAAGTATTTCAAACTCAGGTACTTTATTATGCATTATTGCTTTAGCACTCATAGCACACAACAAAGTGGGGCAACCATAGATGCCTCATCTTTTGGCCTATGATGATAACCGAAGATGAGCTCAAACAATAAGGCAAACAACTTAGAAATAAAGTCCACACAAACTAACATGGCATAAGTCTACTTAGACTTAATGCTTTGAGGTTTATACCATAGCCAACCTAGACAAATTAAGCACAAAGCCTATATCCATATGGATAAGCCAAAGCCTATATCCGTATGGACTAAATCAAACTTGGTGTAAGACCTAGCCTAAAGCCCATAGACTAGCAAGAAAACCCATGACTAAGTCTGCACGGACTAATCCATACAAGTCCACACAAACTTATTGATAAAAAGCTTCTAGAAGTAGTGGATACCTATCCAAAATCTATCTTCTAATCCTAAAAGGACTCTATCACTTCTAGACAAAGGACCCATCAGCCTAAGCTTATAAATACCCTTCCTAAGAAGAGCAAAAGGAAGAGCTTAGAGGGAGTCAATTATAAGAGCCTAAACCCACTATCTGTGAGTTTAGGGGAGGACTCTAACTCAGAATCACTCTACTACTATACCTATTAGCCCACACTTAAATTTTACTCATCTAAAACCCTACCTTTTGCATTGTTACTTGAAGCCCAATTTCAACGGTAAGATCTGAGGCCTCATGTTATGCATTCATACTATTTTCATAGACCTAGGATATCTAAGGATTGATCTCAAGTAAGGTGATTCTATGTAATCCCCACTTTGATCATAGGAGCAGGTAATCATTTTAAGCTATTTTATATTATACAATTGATTATTTTCATATTATAACTATTCTATTATTTTTGTCATAATCACATGGACCTACCTATAAGCATGATGAGGTACATATCTACGTATCTACATATATA
>CANXYI012187473.1:0-10928 GCA_948208565.1 Hura crepitans | reverse complement strand
TATAAGCCTTCATGCCCATTAGGATTTTCAACCATAGAGCCATCCTTTCCCTTTCACTATTTAGTTTCACTTTATCATGCTTCTCAATTATGATCTTTATGACCATTGTTCCTTTTTAACATAAACTTCTTATTATTCATATTCTTTGGTCACAAAGACATATGTGCATGTAAGGTTTCATTTTTTTCCCTATTAACAATTATACTAGTTACTCCTCTTCTTAGTCACCATTTAGCCTTACTAAATGCCAAATAGCACTTAAATGCATGCTATCCCTTTTTAGCACCTTGATGTTTGACAGTTACCCCTAAAAATGGTCATAGATAACACATTCAACTTGAAGATTATACTAACATAATTATATGCATGATCACATAAAACTTATTCACATAAACACAATTAAATGCATTTTTACATATTATGTACATATAACATAAGTAATGCACATATTTTTCATTTTAAATTCACAATGCATTATATTGCTATCATTCACTCATAAATATTTCAAATAAGCAAACTAATACCAAATTAGGCTTACATAGGTGCACATAACACATTATGCCATTTAAGCCATAAATTACTTCATATTATACACAATATGGGACTTTATGCAAGTTTTTCACTTCTATTTAATTCCAATCCATTCTCATCATTTTAAACACATTAGCATATTTATTATAAGCCATAAAACCTATTAAATGTATGACATTAATGGCAGTTCTCTTTGAATTTTTGAGTTTCTAGAGGTGTAAGATGGTATAGAGGTTACATGGGATCATTTTAATAGGGAAGTTTGAGCTTTAATACAAGGTGAAAGCAAGTAAAATAGAGGAGAAGGGGAGAGCAAAATGTCAACCAAGAGGAAAGAGGGAGAGATGAAGAGGTATTTTGGACTTTTTGAGCCAAAATTTCACTATTTATACCTCTCTCAAAAAATCCTTTATTTTAATGCATATTTCTCCGATTTCTTTCTTTCCATAACTAATTTATAGCCATATTTATTTAATAAATCTACTTTTATTATGTTTGACATGTGTCTAAAAGTTAGAGCTTAAAAAATGAAGAAAACTAAATAAATATGCTATTTTTCATGTTACCCAATTTTTGAAAAATTACTTCTTAATAGCTAAAAATTCCAATTCTAACACCATTAGTCTCATTAGAATTTTTAAGTACCACGTCATACAAGTTTCATAACATTCTGAGCAACTTTAAAATAATTTATGATTCAACCTTGCCTTGATCACTATTCCCATGACACTGCTGTATAAACTTTTTTAGCATTTTTAATCATTTAAATTACTTTTGATTGATCTCAAACTTTACCCAAAATTATTTTATGATTAATACTTTCATCTAGTGACTTCAATACATCCCAGGTCTCAGCAAAACTATTCATCCTAGGAATGGACTATTTATAAATATTAAGATTGTGAGGCGTTACCCTATTAATGAACCTATTAGAGTAAAAAATCTTGTACCTTGTGATATTGCACAACCTGTTTAGGCATAACTAGCGATACTTCAACAAATGGTAGACTTATTGAGACAAGCCACCATAGCAGTAGCATTATCTCTACCACCGATGTAGCAACCTCCACACTAGTAAGCTCTCTAGAAAACTTACTTAGAAATGGTTAAGAAAATAGGTGCTATAGATTTATTGTATTTTACCAGGGATGTGAGCAGTTAGTATTTGGAGTTACCACCTAGCTCTACTCTAGGACCACTGATCTTTTCTCTAGAAAGGTTTTGGAATCATATCTTATTGATGCCTTAATAATATGCCTTGTATTATATTGTAACATTTATCAATCCCTATCAAGCAAAGCATGCATTATAACTAAGAAATTTATGTCACCTTTGCACTTAGAAAAAGTAAATTGAAGTATTTAAACCATACAATATAGCAATATATTGTACATTAAGAAATCAAGTTATTTGTTAATGGTTATTTAACCTAATAATAATTCCATAAGAATTAGTGGTAGTGGCCTAACTCCTATCTCTTAATGATTGGCCTTTACTAAAATACATGTTTCATATGACTTTTATTAAGAAAAACTCAACCATTTTAATTATGAAATCACTAATTAGTTATATAGAAAACTATTTGATGTTATTTTAGGCATTTGGCATGTAAAACAAGTTATTAGACTACCTATTACAACAAAAAATAATCAAGGAAAATAAAAGGGTGCAAAATCAATTAAAAAATAGTATAAGACATATAATCGGCATCATCAAGTCTATACAGACTAAATTATGACTCCCATATATGTCCATGTAGACTACCACATGTATAGGTTATTAGTCCATTCAAACCTCTGATCTTGTAAAAAGGGTCACTTGTTTACAACTAAAAGAAGTCATTTGTAATACCAAATAGTGATCTATAAAGGACTAAAAAAGATGATGAACATACTACAATAATGAATGGATCATGATACATGTCTATGAATGATCACTAAGAAAACTATAGAATTATTAATCATAGAAAACATATAATCTAATACATGTAATAACTAGAATGGGGATTGCAAAGAGATATCCATATAGACTATGTTCCATGTAAAAAGGATCTATGCGGACTACAAAACATCATAAACATGCATACAACGTACACATCCATATGGATTATGATCCTTGTAAGAGAGTGTCCCTATAGACTTTAAGACAAAACAAGCTCATCCATATAAACTATGTTCCTTGTGAAAGGTTATCTGCACAGACCACATATAGTTCTAGCATGTCAATAATATGTAAATCAAGGAATAAAAATAATCATATATTATAGTAGCATCATATAAGCATGTCAATATAATTAATGTGTACATTAGAACATGATATATAAAAGAAATAAAAAAATCATTATCAAACAAAAGTTCGTATAGACATCAGATCATGCCTATATCAATAAATTAAGTCTATGCAGAAGTAAACATGCCTCAAAGTAGGTCCGTGTGATTAAGAAAAAAATAATAGAATAGTTACATCATGAAAATAATCAGTTGTGCATAATAAGACAACTTAAAATGATGACTTACTTCTTATGATCAAGTTGGGGATTACCTAGAATCAACTCACTTATGACTAATCATAAGAGATCATGGGTCCCTAAAAATAGTGTGAATATGCACAGTAGAAGGCTTCAGATCTTACCTCTATAAATAAGCTCTTAAGGAAGAATAATAAAAGTAGGTTTTTAGAAAGAAAGACAATTTATGCATGGGCTAAAGGTCTAGTAGTGCAAATCCTACGTTGAAGTCCTCTCCTGGACTCTTGGACAATATGATTTAGCTCTTTCAATTTGCCTCTTCCTTCTCGTACCCAAGAGGGGTATTTATAGGTTTAAGAAAGGCTTTTTTATCTGAAAGGAGTTAGAATTTTTCTAGGATTATGAAACATCCTTTGTATAAGAAGCTTATGCTTCTAAAAGATTTCTATCAGCAAGTCCATGTAGACATGAACTACTTAGTTCATACGCACATAAGTCATGAGTTTTCCTACTAGTCCATAGGCTTTGAGCTAGGCTTTAAGTTAGTGTATATGGAAATGAACTTGGACTTATCTGGGTGGACTATAGGCCTTAAGCTTAGTAGAGTGTAGGTAGGCTAGTATAGACTTAGTGATGTTATGTCTAGGCAAACCTAAACCATGTTTTTCTGTATAGACTAAGTTTCCCAAGTGGCTAGTATCATTGCTTTAGAGCCTATCTCTGCTTATAATCATAGGCCTAAAAATAGTAAGGCATCTACAATTGCCCCCACTTTTATGTGTGCTGTGAAAATGCATTCATTGGAATAATACACAACAAAGTACTTTAGTTAGAAATACTTACCAAACCATGAGGCTATATTGAATACAAATTCCTATCTCAAGTTGGTAAAGTTTTAACTGGAGTGGATTTGCTTGTTAGGTTGAACACAAGAAGTTTGTGGATTGGCTTACTAGGTTGAACTCGAGAAAGTTTAGATTAGGCATTTGAGCTAAATTAGAATGAATTTGGATTAGGCATTAATCTAAATATGAGAGAATTTGGATTGGGCATTAAATTGAATTCGAGTGAATTTTGATAGGGCAATAATCTAAATCCTATAAAAAATATAAATTAGTATTTTTTCAAGATAATAAATTAGTGATGGCATACTTGGCTTTCATCAATGGTGGATGAAATCCTATGCTATTTTTACTGTGTTGATTGAATTGGCATGTTAGGCAAGGTTGAATGTTCTAGTGTTAATTGAATTTATGTGTTAGGCATGGTTAAATCCCAATGAAATAGATGATTAGATTAACACGATGTTAAATTGCAAGAAAGAGCAAAATAGGATTTAAAAGTTGATGTCATATTTATGCAGAGTTGAATTCAGACAAGAGGTTAACATATAGATAATGGTAATATCATATTGACTTGAAATTGAATTCAAAGAAAGAGTCAATTTTACGAATTGCATTTAGTTAAAAGAATCATTTGCTAAAATCTTTTCTTATGGGATAGGGGGTGGTTGTTTAAGGTAACTAATCCCCACTTTTCCATGTTTGTTCTTCAGGAATAATTCAAAGATTGACTTAAAGTTATCCATAAAGCAAAGGATGCTAAGGAAGAGGATTTTGAAAACCTCTAACAAAAAAAAAAGAAATTGTGGCGTGCTCTTCCATTTAAAGGAATAGGGTTAAAGCCACCACCTCTTTATAATAATCTTGCTGGCATTTATGGATAAACAGCATTGAGTTTTGTTGCTGATTTGGGATTTCACTAATTCATTGATTATTTTTAAAATAAGATTTGCTAGAAAATGATCTTTTATTAATTAAAGATAGTTAATTTTTATATTCAATAATTGATCTCATTCCATCACGTCATGATATGGCAAGTTTTAATGCCAAATTGACATTACCTGGAGATGTTTTATTGGAAACAATTGAATGTCTTTAATAAATTTTGAAAATGAAGGTTTAATCTATTAGTTGAAGAAAAACTAAGTAGATTGACCATTTTATACCTATTTTATATTTAGCTTGAATAACATAGTTTTAACTTTGAAAACATTTTCTAAATGGTGGGAAAATGTTTATATAAGTAAAAGCACATGAAATTTGGCCAAAATCAAGGTCAGAAATAGGAAATGAATTAAGTTAATTCATTTAAACCTAGTTAAGAATGGAAAACTTAATGCAACGATTGATTAAACCTATTTTATTGATTGAAAAACTAAATAAAACAAATTTATTGGCTCATTAGTAATTAGTGATGGTGAGCATTAGCTCAAAATTAGTTTATTTTATTTTAAGAACAATTTTTAAGCCCACTGATAGAAAATGACCAATATAGTTTTTCCATAAACTTATTCTTTTGTATTTTTACATTTGACTATAGAATTTGTATAACTTTATGTTTCATCCCTTTTATGACATTAGTTTGATGGCTTTCATGAAATCTTAAGGTTGTGTTTTCAAACACATTGGATAAACAAATGCCATGCTGACCTAAGAATGCATGCACCAAGATAGGTCTATATAGATGCAAACTAAGTTCATGAAAAGATGTGTGCAGCCTAAAGATAGTCATATTGATAAACTACTAAATAAGTCTATTTAGATATGATCAAGGGTTTATAGAAGTAATCTCTATGAGTGATAGGTTAATGTTGAATTGGCTGAGGTTTTAGTCTATGTGGATGTAAACATTAAAGTTTGTGCATATATGTCACGATAAAAGTAAACCATCAAGTTTCTCCTCTCTATTTCACTTTACCCATTTTCAATTTTTATCTTTTTTCTTTTTTCTCCAGCATCTATGGCATCCTCACATGATTCTAACTCATTATCTCTCATTTGTAACACTAATATAGCCATTGATAAGACTCCGATAGTGCTTCTATTATCGATGGCTACTACTATGTCATCTTCTCCACTTCTTTGATGAATAAAAGACACAACCATGCCTATTACAAAAGGTTTTTTTAACCTCGTTGATGATTAATAGGACTTAAAACATTGCCTTAATAAATAGTGTTCCATTTAGCACTTCAACACCACTATTAGCCTATTTGTTGGGCCACAATTGTGTAGAAATCTACCCATAGGTTCTTTTCTTCTCTTTTACAACTTTATTTTGTGTTTTTGGTTGCTTTTTTTTTTTTATGTTCTTTATTATGCATTGTTTAGTTTAATAAGTCAATGCAAACTTCATTCATCAAGGGTTGACTTAGTCTGTGTAGACCTAACATTTAGCTAGATTTTTCTGAATCAATAAGATATGATGATGTGACTTTTTGCATGTGGTAGATTAGGTACTCCATGTAAACTCATTGTGTGCAACATGAAATCCATGTAAACTCTCATTTTCATGTGTGTGAGGTCCGTGCAGCCCTTTTTGTGATAGTTTTTGTACCTTATGCTTGTTTTACCTTTTATGGGTTGTTACATTCCTTTCTTGTGATGGACCATGAAAACTAAGGATAAAGTCAGTCCGTGCAGACCTTTTTTAGAATCTACTTATTAGTAGTCCTTACAAACTTTGTAAAGCTTACCTACTTTTTATCTGTGCAAACATCTTTGATTGAAATTTTAATCTACACAAATATGTTCCTTACTTATCTTTATTTACCTTTTATAGACAAGCGTCAAGTGTGGGGGCACTTTGTTAGCCCCACAACAAAGATATGTATCGATGCCTATTTAGGTCAAAGATTAAGTTCATGTGATAAGATTTCAGACCTTCATTGACCATTTAGTTAGAGGTGATTTTTACAGGGACTTTTAAGTGCTCAAAGCTCTATTAGATAGGAGGATAGGCATAACTCACACCTTTCAAATGCCATTTAATGAGTTGACCACCACTCTGTTTGACTAGGCATTCATCTCAATGGTGCCTTACACTGGTTGAGCCACCGCATTTGACACTAGCTACTACTTCCTTACTCACCACCTCTATGAAATGAGGAGATTGCTAGGTTTTATGCCTCAACATTGCTTGGGAAGCATCTGATACACTAACATTTATGTGTAGTGGGCTAATGCTACACCTATAGCTTAACTTGAGATGGATCAGTATGCTCGATGCTTTGTTCTCTATTTACTAGGGACCACATTTTTAGCAATTGCCAATAATAATGTGAGCTAGACCTTTTTGCCTGGGCTAGAGTAGATTAATGGCATCAGTTTCTAGAATTGGTGCTGTTTTTCACTAGGCTAGATATATAGGAGTTCAAATATGGCAATTTGTATGAAGAAAAAGCCATCAGTTCATCGAGGGCCTTATCTTTAGTGTCTTTGTGAATGTTATTCATTTTATCTATTGTCTCTTAATTGCTCATTTTCCTTTAAATTTTGACATTATTTTGCACAAGTCTTGGTGTATGAGCTTTACTTAATGCCTTATCCATTTGAGTTAGATATCCCTTATCGATATCTAATGATGGATAAATACATCTAACTCTTTTCAAGACACTAGAATGCCTTATCACTGATGCACCATCACTAGTATCTAAGCTCATGAGCTTGGTATGATGTAAGTAATCCTATGAAAATGTGAACAAACTAATCAGTTCAATTTACAAATTAGTAATATTATACTTACCCAATTTTCCTTCTTTCAGGTTGACTTGGCTTAGTGGGTATTCCTTACTGAAAAGATGGCATATTTTCTCTATTGTGTGTGAGAGCTATCCTCTCTTAGGCTCCTATTGACTACTCTAGAGGCTTGTTCTTGGTTTTTAGGAGAAAAAGTGTTGAGTTAGCACATGGAGCCTAGTACATGCTACATTCCTCAAGACCCTCCTAACTCAATATTATATGGGAGGTATATCAATAACCTAGAGTTCATTAGAGGCATGATTAAAGGTGTGCCTAGGGACACCTCGGTGGAGACATGATTAAAGGTGTGCCTAGGGACACCTCGGTGGACATTAAATGAGGAGATTACTCTCATTAGGCTTTTGTGCACTTATTGCCTCATGTGCCTTATACTCTAGAAGCTTAGGTAAATTGCTTGATCTCTTATTCATTATTTTTGTAATTGATTTTTGATTTATATTGTAACCTATTACTACCACTTCTAAAGCTAGACCTTATTCAGCTTGAAAAATGGTGAGAATAGTTTGTAGTTCTTAGGGTCCTCAATTTTCACCTACTTCTACATGTACTACTAAAAGTGGAGTCTCCAATCCATCTGTTGGTCAGTCATTATTGCTTGATGAGTTTATGGCACTTTGACTGATGTGCTTGAGATGAGCTACATGTGGTATGGCATTCATGGAGAGTTATCCTCTACTTGCCTTTGTATTAAGGACAATTGGCTAGTCCCTTTAAAGCAAGAGAATACTACACTTGTATGGTCCCTTTTCACTTTTACTAACCATTATGCCCACTTAATTTTATGTAACACTTCTTTTCTTGGTTTTGATAGGTCAGGAAGGCTTTTATATAGAGAACTACTCAAGTGGTCAGCCATGGTGTACAAGACTTAAGTTCTTATTATAAGTATTTTCCTTACATTGAGTAGTTAAAATATGCAATTATGTGTGTATGCATGACATGTTTAAAATGCATTAATACCTTATTCTTTTATAGAATGAGTTGATAAGGAGGGTTGCTACTTGTGAGACTTTGAAGAAGCTGAGAGCCATGAAGATTTCTAAGAAGTTAGTGCTCTCTTTTGTTGGTGAAGACATATAGAGTGAGAGTGAACATGAAGAATATAACAGCTTTTCCTTGTTAATAGACCACTTATTTTTGTATATATAAACATTTACAACATTTGAATGTATATATGCCTTATCTTAAACATAATTTGGAGCTTTTCATATGAATATATGAAAATTGACACACTTGAAAGCTTTTTTTATGAAATACATCATTCTATACAAGACATAACATCCCTCATGGTAAGAAGTCCCTAATTATCCATGTAACTATAGAGCTAAAACTCAACGATGTACTTTAACATTTCATCATTAAGATATAAGATGCAATCCCTCATACCAATTGGCATAAGTTGACAAAGCATTACATTTTTAGTGACCCTTCTTAACTAATCTATTTCAAAATACACAACTATATCAAGGAAAATGTCAGTGGTTCCCTTAAATGAGCATCTCATCAATCGTTTTATGTTCTTCTGATTAATACCATGGCTAGCGATTGTCATCAATGGTCTAGTGTTATTTTGATTAATACCATGATGAGTGATTATCAATGATGGTTCAATGTCATTTCAATTAATACCATGATGGGTGGTTGTTATCTATGGTCCGATGTCATTTTGATTAATACCATAACAGGTGATTGTAATCAATGATCTAGTGTCATTTTAATTAATTTCATTACGAGTAATTGCTATAAATGGCACAAGATGTTATCACATGATATGGCAAGATATTTGTAATTAATGGAAAATCGGTTAGTGAATATCCTCCAACTCATCTAGCAAGGATTGATATACAGTAACTTATTAGAGACTAGTTGGTTGATAACCCCCAACTCATCTAGCAGGGACTGATGTATTGCTAAGATGTTTATAATTCAAAGAAGATTAGTTAGTTAGTATTGTAATAAAACTTTCTGCTTCGAAGATTTGGTCTATATGGATGCTTTTTATTGTGGTCCATACAAACATATTAATTGCCTAATCTGTTTGTTCATGAGTGCTTGCAAGGACCCTTTTGTAGTCCATGCGGACCTTATTATTGGCTTTGGATGTGTTGAGATCCATTCAGATGTCTTGGTATGTTTTGGGCTTCTTCTTTATATAGGACTAGGAGTGACACTTCTTATGGCCTATAAATAGTCCTTTTCCTTACTATACATGCTATATTCCCTATGTCTCTCCCTTTTAGCCATCAATTGTCTTGAATCTTAGAATCTAAAGTGACTTTGACTTCACCTATCCTTGACCCATTCCCTACTCTCAGATTCTTGAGATAATTGTAAATAGACAAAAAATTTTTGAATACTGCTATGTATTATTAAGATTCTATCTTTCATGTATCTAGATGACTTTGCTACCATTATGAAAGTTAACATTACCTCAAATATTTCTCTAGCTGTCACATCTTTTAAAGATCATTACCCTATGGACATTGTGCTTACCTTAGGAATTTCTCCTTTAATGTCCTAGAAGATAATTCTAGGTGTGGGTCTAATCCTTTTGGAAATAATTCTTAATTTAATTGATCATTTCCACTGTAAGTTTGTGGAATGGGTGAAATGTGTGCTATTATGCATTCTTGGTGACTTGTTGATGATCATCTTCAAACACAAGTTTGGTGACTTTAAGACACTCAAAATTTTGATTGAAATATGTTTGGTCCACAAGTGTTATTTTAGGTAAAACCATTCAAGGATTGGATTTTTTGAAGAGAGGGAACATTAACTATGTAGTTGGAAGTCTATTACTCTTATAGGTTTACTTAGAAAGCCTATTTAGGTTTTCCCTCTACCTTTATTATTTTCTTAAACCTAATCTTTGCCTAACACACCCGTGAGGGTTTTTGCACTAGCGGGTTTGCCAAACTTTTGCTTAAGTGGTCCTTTATTGATTTTACAACCTAATAGCTTTTTTAGATCTAGTTATAAGAGAGTTTAAACCTACTTATGCCTCTTTCTAAAAACCTTTAGATTAAGTATGCCTTAAATCATCATTATGAAACAAGAGTTAAGAGAAAACTTAGCATTCATAAGCAATGGATTCTATGGCTTAGTAATGTTGGTGAAATTTGACGGAGGTACCCTTAGTGGGAAATTGCCTATTTCTCCTTATCTTGTCATTTAGGTTGTATTCCTTTGGTTGGGTCGAGGCAAATGATATTTTACATGCCTTCTCAAATTTAGTGATAGTTTGTCTTAATTTAGTGAGTCCTTTTTAAACCATTAAGGTTTTAAGGCTGATCTTTGACATGGCATTTCTTATGCTCTTTTCTAGA
>CANXYI012187367.1:0-15347 GCA_948208565.1 Hura crepitans | reverse complement strand
AAAATATATTAATATTTAAAAATAATATGAAATTAAAATTTAATTTAATAATTTGAAAATTAGTTAATATGATAATTGATCCAAGGATCCGATCTAAAAATGATCGGACTGAAAAATGATTTAACTTGATATTAACTCGATCTAAATCCACCTGACCTAACTCATTTGATAAATCTACTTTGACACATAGATTACGAAATGATTAAAATATTTTAAAGTTAAATATACTTATAATTGACTAAACTGTCTTTTAACTAATTAGTATAAATAAAAAATGACAATAAAGATACAAATATATTTAGAATAGAGGAAATTATACCACTTATCACTTTTTTTATTTTTAATTTTAAAAATGCTCCTTTTTATTTAAAATTTTTAAATATGTCCTTTTAGTTTTTTTATTTTAAAAATCCCTCAAAATTGCCCATTTGATACTATTAACTTAAACTTAATTGTTTTTTACAAAAGTTTTATTTCTTTTACACATTTTCTTTAAAAAATCAATCCTCTAAATTTGTCATTAATTGTTAAAATTTAGGATTTAGGATTTAGGATTTAGAATTTTATTAGGATTTGGTATTTAAAATTTTAGGAATTAGAGTGTCAGAATTTTAAAGCTTAGGATTTAGGGTTTAGCATTTAGGGTCTTAGGGTTTTAGGGTTTAGCATTTAGGGTCTTAAAATTTAGGATTTAAGGTTTAGGATTTTAGAGTTTAGGATTTAGGGTTTTAGAGTTTATGATTTAGGGTTTAGGGTTTAGAATTTTATAGTTTAGATTTTTAGAGTTTTAGGGTTTAGGATTTTAAGGTTTAGGATTTAGAGTTTTAGGGTTTTAAAATTTTAGATTTTAATATTTAGGGTTTAGAATTTAAGGTATTAAAAAATATATATATTAAAATTAGGATAGTTTTAAAATTAAAAACTAAAAAATATAATTTTAAAAAAATTATATACAATGATTTTTTTGAAAACTAATTATTTTTTTATGCATTTATGAAAAAATCCCGATAAAATAGCAAAATAAGGGTGAAAGAGGAAAATAGTAAAAATATTTTTTTTTTAGTTTTAAAAATAGACGCTTAAAATGAAATATAAAAAATAAATTGAAATAGATATATAAAGCAAAACTGAATGAGTATTGTAAATAAATTTATATTTTTCTTGTCACTTTTTTCTAAATTAAATAATAAAAAATAATTAAATTCATTTTCAGTATTTTTAAAAATTGGAGATATTTTTATCATTTTTTTAGTTTATGTGTCGTATTTAGAAATAAATATTTAAAATAAAACGATGAAAGTAAGTACTTTTATTTCACTATTGCTAAAATATTATAACATTTTTTGTCTTAAAAATATTATATTGGTGGAAAAAATTAAACATAGTAAATTTTGATAATTTGTTCCATTCTGTCTAAAAATTTAATTTATTGCTATAATCATATATGTAAATGAAAAAGATACTAATTTTTTTTTATTTATGTAGTTTTTGAGTTAAAATGATTTTATACATGTTAAAAATAGTACTAAATAAAAGTATTTTAATTAATGTCCTTTTTAACAATTAAAGAGGTAAAAAAAAAACTATAAAGACAGTTAGCACCGTTTTGAATAAATTGAAGGTATTGTGTTTAAAATAATTTAAGAGATAAAATAGAATATCAAAATAAATATTAAAAATAAAATAATAATAATAATAATTACCTGGAGAAGGTCCCTTGATTTTGTCGGAAAAGGAACAGTATAGATGATCGAATTCTTGAAGAGAAAACCTTCTGGACATAGATAATGCTTTGCTGAATTTTCCCCACCGATTCCTCATTGTTTCGGATCCAAACCCAAAGATTTCTCTTGCTTCTCCTTCAACTACAACTTTCAGAAGCTTCAAAACTCGTAACTGAGTTTCTCTGGGGACACCATACGTACTTAGACTCATATATGCCAACATTCTTTGATACACATCCTCTTCCTTTATTATTGCCCACCTGTCATTTATTCGAAAAAATTTACCCATTTAACCTTATACTGAATTATTATGAGCATAAGGTAATAATATTATTACCCAAATCTACTGCCAGCATGACCAGTAAGCTTGGAAAGTGTAAAAATCATAAGGTCTTCATCAGCTGGAGATGGAATTGGTGTAAAATGAGGCCAATAATAAGCAAGATCATGAATTGTGTTTACTGATTCTCCTTCAAGAACTGCTTTCTTTAATTGACCGTCAGGATTGTTTGGCGAAGTCACAAGCTCTATATAATTTCCTGAAGGATCCATATTTTCCTTCACTGTAAATGTATTTCCACTGAACCTGTAATTTCTAGATTGGAAAAACTCAGTTTGCTCCTTATAAACCTATATATAAAAAAAATTAAAAAAAATAATCAAACCATTATATTTGCTTTTATTTTTGTGAAATATTCCATCAATTTTAAAGAAAGTTAAAAGTGACACGTGTGGAGCCTACTTTTGGCAATATAGAGTTTCATTTTTCCACTTGTTACGTGGCGATTACATGGTAAAATTAGAAGAAAAAAGATAAACATAAATATCTTTCAGCCTATCACCTATATCTTAACTAAGCCCCAATAGATAAAATCAAAGAAATCAAACTCCAAACTTTCACAGTTATTTCAATTAGGCATCTCCATTATTTTTACCCTTTATGATACTGAATTGACAGCATATTGTGAGATCCACTAGTTTCATAACAGTTTTATTTCAACTTATTCATTTATTTTATCATCCAAAATTAATGAAATGCTGAGTTGACAACATCTTGTAAAATTAATTAATTCTGTAATATTTTTTAGTTTGATCCTTTCATCAACTTAAATCAGCGAAATATTTAGTTGGCGACATCTTCTAAGGGAGGATCTTATAATTATATGATGTTAAATTAATATTATGCTTATTTTGGATGGTAAAAAAATTGACGAGGTGACCAAATTGAAACAATTATAATTCCAGAGTTCGATTTGTTTAGTTATACAGATGGGAGCTTGATTTAAAAATGGGTGATTGAGGGATAATGATTCAGGAAAAAAGAGAAATGTAATATTGGATGAGCTTACCGGGTAGTAAGGGACTGAAGCTACGACCCTAGAAGGAGAAGAAGGGTGATGAGAAGAAAGGGCATGTACAGCAGCATTAAGCAAATGAGTTGCTCCTCCACCAAATAAAATATATTTTCCTTCTGTATTTGCATTTCCAACTGTAGCATGCAATTTCCTGATGCGTAACTCTAACTCTTTCGAAATTAATGTGCCATCATTAAAATCATAGCTCATCCTATGCCATCCTGGGATCATTACACCACTTTCCTCCCCATGTTTCAACCAAAAGGGCTCCAAGAACATCGGATCCCCGCTGCAATTTATCATATGTAACAAGTAACGTAAGAATCTTCCAGAGTTTTAATTTATTGATACTTGTATAGAACTATGCCGAACCTTTTATAAATAAATAGAATTCATGCATCAATTCAATAGTTACCTATCGGCATCAACTTCGCAATTTGGAATAGGCTGTGAGCAATCAGCACCTGTAAAGCAAGCGTTGCATTCACAGACAGAATTACCGTCACTGCCTACTAAACCATCCAAGAAAGCCCTTCCATGGCCAGAGCAAGAAATTGATGCAACAAAATAGGCTTCTTCTACTGCTGTTCTTCCCCAACTTTGCATCTTCTCTTTATGAAAATAATGATTATTCAACATGAATACATTTATAATTATTGAACAAGTCAAGACAAGTGGGTATTTAGAGCTTTGAATCTTGCCCATCTTCATTTGCTTCTTCCTGTGCTTAGATGATAAATTTGGAGAACGGATAAAGCAGGCAATATATAGACTCCAACAGGTATTAGTAATAATTAATTATAAAATCATTATGCTGTTTCCTTTGATCTATTTCCTACTTGTAACAACCATACTGTTATATTTTTCTTGCCTCGTTAATAATTTAATAAGTAGTTAGAGTACTTTCTGAGAAATTCGATGTTGGTCAATACAATTACGCAGTGATCATTAAACCTTTAATGAATAATATTACGTTAAAAAAAATTATTATTAAAATATAACTTAACTATTATTGCAGTTGCAACAATGAAAAAAATGGCAACAAATTAACAATGGGATGACCTTTGATACATCAAATAATCATAATTACTATGATAATTCCGTATCTAAAATAAATATTTTATATGTCAAATTTCTATTATACAAATGTCAACTTTTAATTATTTTTACTTTATTGGTGTTAAGTAATAATAGAGTTGTATTTTGAGTACAAACAATTTATTCTTACTAGTACTATAATTAAAATGATTTTTATACAAAAGAATACGGATACAAATTCAAAAATTTTTAATATATTTAAATTAATTTAATCGTTAAAGTGTTTTCAAATGAATATTAAAATAAAAATTTAGTGATCAGTGATTTAATTAATTCCTAAGTTAAAAATATTGAGGCTGCTTTTGACAATGTGCATGTATCTGTGTGCGTGTATATATAGGGACTTTTTTTTTTTTTTTTTGTGGAGGGCGGCTGCAACACATCAAAAAGTTGTTGAAAATATTTTAAAATGTGTCTATATCTTCTCTTTTTTTTTAACCGAAGAAAAATCTGTCTACATCTAGCATTTAGTAATATATATATATATATATGCATGTAAATTTACTGGTTAATTAAAATATTTAGGGAATTACTTGACATAAATTATTCTTTTTTGAAAAGGCTACTTTTAACTTTATTGTCTTGTTTTGAGGCTGCTACACATATAGAAGTGATTGAATGTATTTTAAAATCTGTCTAGATCTGGTAATACATTATATAAAGACTTCGAATTCTTTATTTATTTTTAGAAGGTAAATATAAAATTAAATAATGACAGCAAATACAGCAATTGACATAGACCAATTCATAATTTCAGCTTTCCATTTGCCACGTTGACAATAAGATAACAAGTATTATATACGTATCCATATTATGAGAAGCAGACAAATATTAATTAGTTACATCTACTTGATTATTTGGAAAAAGTAAAATAATAATAATAATAGTTATATCTGTTTTAATAATAAATTAATGCAAGTGGATTAAAATTAAAGAGTATAGATTGTTTTCATGAATTGGTATGAACTCAAAAGGTTTTTTTTTTCAGAAATTTAGTAATGATCTGATTTGCCGAATAGAAATTCTCTTCCGTTTCATATACATATAAGTTTTTTTATATAGAGATGATTGAAACTTTAACTTAAAATTTCTCCATAAAATTTTTATCAGCGTTGAAATATTTTTTTGGAAACAAATTAATATTACTAAATTTATGTACCGATCACATACATAGTTGTTAGCGTATAATATGAATCATTAATATTTAAATAGGGTAAAGGTGATTTTTTTTTTCAAAAATTGAAAATTTGTCGTTAATATTTAAAAAGTTTTCGTTCAAATATTGTTAAACTATCATTGTCAATTTTTTTATAGAATTTAATTGAGGATTTGAATTCATACATGAAGATGAACACAATAGAGAATGAATTTCGTGATTGAATTGATAAAAAAATTTGATCGTGAACTTTAATCTAGGAAAGACATTTATTTTTTTTCCTTTTGTGAATGATATTTTTTAAAATTTTATTATTTTCGTAAAGATATCCTTTTTAAGCTTTAACTTTGCACTTGGCTGGAATATATTAATGTAACGCATATATATAGGCATATACTAATAAAAATGTATATGCTTCGCACGTATATAATATTTTTAATTAAATTTAATATGTCTACTTTTATAATATGTAGTTAACTAAATTTAAGTATATTTTTTATAATCATTTGATTTGTTTTCACATTATAAAATTATCAAAAATATAACTATTAATCAATTGTAAACATTAATATCTCTTTAACTATATTAAATTTAATTTTACATATGATAAAATACTTTTTTTATAAAATTATAAAGATAACTCAATTGTTTTTAGTTGCTATGTATTTAATATTTTTAATTATATGTATTTTTATCAAATGTGATTAATTAATGTAACTAATTTATCAAATGTTATAATATAATTAATTGTAAATTTAAAAAACATTGATTTCTTTCTTGATATATTTTTAACTAATTTAATTGAATTTTACTTTAATAAAAGTAGTTCTTTTTACATAATTTTTTATAACAATTTAACAATTTATTTGACTATTTATTTTTAATAAGTGTTTTATTGTCTCCTTTAAAATATTTCATGATACTAATTTTCAATATATGTATTATTTTTTATTTAGCGAAATTCATAATTTGAGTTTTTTTTAAAAAAAGATAAAATTATAAGCAGTTTTTTTGAGTTTTGATTTTTTTTTATATATTTGATAAGAAAATATTCTTATAAATGGAACAATCTTCTAATAATAGTGATAAAATAATCAAACTCGTTGTAAAAAATGCAAATAATTAATATCTTACTAATAAAATATTTTTATATGACAAAATAATGTGTTAATTGCTAAATAAATTGAATTTTTACTATTTTAATATTAATTTAATCATTTATTTAATGAAAAATATTTCAAATTTTCTATGATTTTATTAAAATGAAAGTTAAAAGTTAACGTTATAAAAATTTATTAAAATTATATAACATAATTATAATAAAGAATTAAAAATTTTTAAAACAGTAATATACTTTAATTAAAAAAAATTTATCCTATTTATTAATAGTAAAATAATGGACCAATTAATATAATTTGACAAAAAAAATCATAAATAGTATTTATATAAATAATTTTTTATTTAAAATAGAAATATAAATATTATATTAAATAAAATTGATAATTGAAATAGACATATAATCTATTTAATAAAATTTATTGCTAAATATACTATTTAGTAACATATCTCTTTATTTTAAAAAAATTAAATGTGAATAAAAATAAGAATTATTGATTTAAACAAAAATAAAATTTTTAATGATAATTAAATATATTAAAAAGAGAATTTTATGACAATAACGTTCATCAATCATATAATTTATAGTAAAATATCTTATTAAATATATTATTTAATAACATATATTTTTATTTTTAAAAAATTAAATATGAATAAAAATAAATATTATTAATTTAAATACAAATAAAAAATTTAATGATAATTAAATATATTAAAAAATATTTTAATATAAAAAATTTACCGTCAATCTCTTGTATATATATATATATATATATAGTTGCACATAGAATCAAGACCGTTTCTTTTTAATTTTTTTTATCAACACTAATTTGTCAAATAATTGGCATGTTTATAATGGAATATATTATTATTATTATTTATCATTAAAAATTTATTAATACGATTAATTTGTATTTTTATAAATATATAAAAAATAATAAAACATCTAAAAGTATTTTATTTTTTAAAATTCGAACCCAAAAAGAAAAAGATGCCCAAGGTAATTTTTCCTATACACTATTATTGATTCGAAGTAGTATCAACTAAACCAAGAGAAATTCAAAGGCAGATGATAGGCTGGGGAGAGGGCGGGCACATTAAAAAGGGTAGTTGACAAAATTAATCCCACGTCAATTCACCATCTTTATTTCTCGAATTCATCACGGTGGTCCGTTAAATCGTCAAAAAATTTGTTTTTCTCCAAATACATATTGTTTGATTTGTGGGGTTTTTCCGTTGCGTGAGAGTGATATTGTAATCTGGATGATTTGTTCACTGCGGCAATGGAAGAAAATAGTTTTAAGGCATTCTCTGTTGGTAATCTTCTTTTGCCTACTCTTTCCCCTATCTTTTTTCCAAAATTTTTCGATTGGATACTGATATATATTGCGGGCTTTTCAATTTTCACCTCTTTGTCCTCTTCTTTATATAGTTCGTGTGGAAATTCTTTTGTTTTTTCGATTTTGCGAGCGTAACCTTCAATCGAGCAATTCAAGCAATGGTGTGTGTTTGTTGTGGAAAATTGCCATTTTCTGCTTTTAGGTGTACATATATTTCTGAGAAAACCTCATCGAACATTATCTCAGACTGCTAATTGCTTATTTCTTGTTCAGCAGAGAAAAATCAATACTGTTTTACAAATTCATTAGAGTTTGAGAGTTGGATTTCTGAGAAGAAGCACCAAGTTCTCTTTGCATCGGTCACAGCAGGAAAGGACAAGCCATTTGATTTCTTGGGTGCTTTATTTGGTGGGTATAGCATTATTTGAATCCACATTGTTGCATAGTGCGCTTGAAGTTCTTGTCATTAATAAATTATATGAACTAACGTTTACAGGATACATGTTTTAAAATCAGGAGCAGAATAGCATAATTGCTGATTTCTAGCTGCAGGGAATTTGGACAAAATAGTAAAATTGCTTTCTGAAATCTCCCTTATTTTCTCTAATGAGTTTGCAGAGGGCATTGTAGCCGGAGGCACTGCTGGTGTTGTTGCAGAAGCGGCCTTATACCCTATTGATACTATAAAAACTCGACTACAGGCAAGTTATCTTGTACATCACCTTTTCTTTTCTTCTTTTGTGTGTGTGTGTGTGTTTTTTTTTTTTTTTGGTGCAGCAGGCATCTTTGGATGATTATAAGAGTTTAATATTTTTAAATTTTTTCTTCTTTCTTTATTTCTTTCATTGTCTCATCCTTTCGTGGAGTTAGGAAGAAGCACTTGAACATGAGATTTATTTTTTCATACCTTTTCTTTAAAATTCTTGGACTTGCATAGATTCATTTGGTGATGCCTACAGGACTAACATACAATATGTTAGAGTAATGTAGACCTCAAATGATATCATCTCTTGCATGTGGTAATCTGCTTTCATTGGATAAACGAGACTTAATGACTAATATCCATCATTTTTCTCAAATTTCTTTTCCTTAGTAATATTGAGAGTAGGATTTTTGATAGACTTGTTAAAGTGAGTTTGTCACAAAATTTGTGTTGTTAGATGTTCCAAGAGATGAAACAGGGAAATTTTGAAAATCACTGCTTTCATTGTGGCAAAGTATATTTAAATATAGTAGATGCGGAATTTTAAGACAAATACCATCTATGTGCTATGAGTAATATAGATCTGTACCTGAAATGTACCCATTTATTAAATGAGTTGATTTTTTCAACAGTTGTAATTGATAAAATATAAATCCATTGTTAGGCTGCTCATGGTGGAGGGAAAATTATGTTGAAGGGCCTTTATTCTGGATTGGCTGGAAACCTTGCTGGAGCGCTGCCGTAAGCATTTAAATGCAATTCCCTTTTTCAGAACATGTAAATGCATCCCATTGTTTTTTAATGTCTAACTGTTCATATTATAACTCAGCGCAACTTTGCCTCAATTCCAAACTAATTGGATCAGCCAGATGAGTCATTTTCTTCCATTTTGCTGACTTCATTTCTCTATTTCCGGGAGGGCTATTGATGCTAAATTACTCTTGACTGCAACATCATCCTTAATCTACCTGTTGCCTTCTTTTCTCCTTCCATTTATGCTCAATCTTTTACACTGCTTCTCCCATTCATCGTGGATACAATCAAATGATTCCATTTAGACATACCTCAACTTTTCCTTAACAAGTGTCACTTCTTTATTATGCATATAATGTTTCTGAGACAATAGTTTCTTTGAGATATATGTCATATATCCTCAACAGCTGCGACTTCCTTCTTATGAATGTGCCCATTCCTTATTCTACTCTTTACACACACACCATTTAGCCATGCTAACTTTATGTAGCACTTGCCAAAGTAAAGTACTTCATGATCTAATTTGGTGAATAACACTGTTGTTTCTGTTTTACTTGCACTAATAATTAACTTTATCTGTTCAGTGGCATGGAATTGATGAGTTTTCTTTCATTTGAAGGGCTTCTGCCATATTTGTTGGTGTATATGAACCTATAAAACAGAAACTGCTAAAAACTCTGCCTGAAAACCTCAGTGCTGTTGCTCATGTGGTAAATTTTCTGCCTAATGTGCTTCAAGTTGCTGATTTAATTTTTAGGAAATCAATTTACTAATCTTGCTGTGTCATTATTATTTAGTCCATGTCTGTTTTTTAGTCTAGCTTCTAAAGAACATATTAATCCATGCTACATCTCTTTCGGATTTTTCCCTTAGGGGATTGCTGTCATTTTGGGGTGAGTTACTTTGTGGTGATGTTTTGATGCTTTTTGCATTTGCAATTAGGCTAAGATGAAATTTACCACATTCTTTTCTTTTGATTTTCTGAGATTGCATGTGCGTCTTCTTTTTCTGCAATAAATAACACTTGGGGATTCAACATATTCATTAGAACCTCATTTTTTTGTTATACTAGTTTTTAAGACTTCATTCAGTCTGCAGGTGTTGTTGGAGGTGCCATTTCTTCTCTTATTCGTGTGCCAACAGAGGTAGTTAAGTTGCTTCATTTTTTTTTATTGTGCCTGTCTTGTTTCTTAGCATTTCTAACTTCTAATGAAACAGAACATTTTTTCTAGGTTGTTAAGCAGAGGTTGCAAACTGGTCAATTTACTTCAGCCCCTAATGCCGTCCGCGTTATTGTTGCTAAAGAGGGTTTCAAAGGTCTATATGTGGTATGCAACAGTACTAAAGAAATAATTATTTGTCGTGGCAATTCAGGATTATGTTTTGATGTATTGGCTTTATAATTTCACTTCCAACTTTTCTTAGAGATGTGATAAGCGTCTAATTATGAGGCAAATTTTGTATTTTTAAGCTGGTTATTACAAAGCACCATTCTGCTCCCAAGTCTCAAGCTATCTGCAAGATTACTTGTGTGTCATTGCATCTCATGGCAGTTTGATTTTTGTTTTGCAATTGAATGAATTTTGTCCTTATTTTATGACCCTGATTTTGGTGCGTGCCGTATTTATTTATTTATTTAATGCTGTAGGGGTATGGATCCTTCTTATTGCGAGATTTGCCTTTTGATGCAGTCCAGTTTTGCATTTATGAGCAACTCTTGATGGGATATAAGCTAGCGGTAAGCTTACTTATTATTTGGACTAAACATGCAAAAAATTACAACTGGATGGAATTTCTTGATTGGGAGAGTTGTCAATGTTGATCTAATCAAGGCCGAAGGCTATTAAAATATTATTCTGAATTTCTTGTTGGCTTGCTTCCACATTCAAGAGTTGCAACTAGGATTTTATAATTAACTAAGGAATATCAAGGTGAAACAAATGAATCTCCTATATCTCTTTTAAGCACACAGCTATCTAGTTTCACAAACTATGGCAATATAATAATTTATTGCCTTTTTCTGCAGGCACAAAGAGACTTGAAAGATGCTGAGATTGCTTTAGTTGGTGCTTTTGCTGGTAACGCAACATTTTCAGAAGTTTTTGAAGTTCTCAAAGAGTTTTATGATACTAAGAATCAAGTCCTTAATATAAAGAAATAATAATGCAAGAATTAATTTAAGGATCTCATCAAAATCTTGAGAAGGTATACATACATACATACATATATATAAGCTAGCTCTATTCTTTAAAATGTTGTAGAAGTAAATTTATATGTGATGATAAGTGCAAAAATGCTTGCCGTTGAAAGTAGAAAAAAAAAATATTGAACAAAATATATGTTTCTCTTTGGTTCATGAATGATGGTTTGCATCCACAAGATACAAGCTACAAAATGACAATGAATTTTCCCAATATGCCTAACTTAGAAGGAGTTAGGTTCTTCGCCATCTGGGTGCAACAAAGAGAACTGATCAATGTTTATTCATACAACAAGTCAACCACCTTTATTAAATTCTGTTAAATCATTCAATTTCTATCTATGGAGAACTCATATTTTCTTCTTAAATGAAAAGGCATTGTAAAGAAATTTGAGGTAATCCTAACTGCAATTATTCACAGTCAGAGTATAAATATAGGGAAAAAGTTATATGCTTTTGTAGGCTAAACTTCAAATAATCTTTGGGAGAGGATTTTGGTGTAGGTTTATTGAAACTAATTTATTTGTATTATTTAGGGTGTGCTTTTCTCCATGATCTTCCAACATTTGGGCTAGCTACAAGCTACTAACAATCTTATGTGGTGGTTTCTTTTCAGGTGCAATAACCGGAGCTCTAACTACTCCCCTTGATGTAGTAAAGACCAGATTAATGGTTCAGGTACTGGTTAGCTGTGTTCTTTCTTTTTCATATCTGCATTAGTTTTGTTATAACACAGCACAAAAAACAGCACACGGAAATCACAAAAGTAGAGAGAGAGAGAGAGAGATTAGCACAAGTTTTAATGTGGTTCAATCAGGGATACCTATGTCCATAGGCAAGCCACAGAGAAGTTTTCATTGGGATGGAAATTAGTGCCCAGTCAGAAAATTGCCCTCAAATCAGAACTCCTGTGTTTAGCCTTTTTCACAGCAATCAAAACAGGCCATAAAAGACAACAATAATTGGAAATCCATGGAAATATCCAATTTGGATTGCACCAAGGGCTTTTCAGGTCGGGTCATGATTCGGTTCTGTGGAAATAATATTGAAAATTCAAGCCACATCAACAAATTCTTATCTTCTAATTTTCTGTTTTTCAAGCTTTGGATTGAAGACTTTTGTTTCCTTCCTTTTCATTGAAGTTGTCAAAGTTTCCTCTGTAACCTCCTTTTTTTTCCGCTTTTTTTTTTTAATCTTTTTTCAGGGATCAGGACGCCAGTACAAAGGGATTTTTGACTGTCTTAGAACTATCACGAAAGAAGAAGGAGTCCATGCTCTTCTCAAGGTTTGTTATTCCTTGCCTTTTTTTTCTTTTTTTTTGTTGTGTGTGGGGGGGTGTAATTACAAATTTGACCCAAACATTTGGGGTAATAACAATTGTAACCTTAATGTTTTTTCCTACCAATAGGAACCCAAAATTATCATTTCACAATAATTGAAACGTTACGTCTATTTTTTGTCAAAATTAAACAGGTCGGATCATGATGATTAATAGAGCCCTTTCCAAATGCAAAAATTCCTTTAAAAAATTTCTGACGTGGCATTTTCTTTCCTTTTTTTTTTTTTTGTAAATGGTGGGCTATTTTTTTCAATATTTTCAGCATTTGATGGATCTCCCATAGCTGTCACGGCAGCAAATTACTTTGAAAAAGATACTGATATGGCATTTCCAACAGATGGTGGGCTTATTTTTTAAGATTTTTAGCATTTGGGGGTCTTATATAATTGTCATAGTGCCAAACAGTTTGGTTTTTGACAGAAAACAGATGTAGGATCTCAATTGTTATGAAATGATAATTCAAAGTTTTAATTGTCACAAAAAATACGTTAGGTTTCTAATTTTTTTTCCTTCTAAATGTTGGGGCCGAATTTGTAATTATCCCTTTTTTCAGTTGGCTTTTTAAGCATGGTGTAGTTGCATAAATATTAGGATCCAGCCTCAATTTTGTTCGTTAGTTGAAGCTTTTAGTCTCATCTTCTTGTTTCTAGTGTTCTCTTCGTAAAGGGTATCTCCAATTTGTGTACACAGCTAAACAACAAAACCTGCTTCTATATACTTCACACGTTACAACAATTAAAACCTTTTGTCTGTGTAGCGTTTAAACTTGGAAAAGAATGATTTAAAAAGAAAAAGAAAGAAAAAAACAAAGAGAGAGAAATGGAGAAAGAAGGAATTGCTAGTTGCTGACTTTGTTACTAATGTTTGGTATCATGCTTTGGCAAGAGTATCTTGTCCGTTCCAATAGATTTGTCCACTTGGGATCTTGCAGCTTACGAATTATTCGAAGAAACAAGAAACATATTACTGATGTGAAAATGAATGGTGAAGATTGTCTAACATCAAATTTGTGGAAAAATTATAATAATTATCCTAGAACAAATCAAGGAAAGCTAACCACAAGAATGAGAACTTACTGACCCCGTCTCTTATAACTTGCAGGGTATTGGACCAAGGGTCGTTTGGATAGGCGTTGGAGGTTCAATCTTCTTTGGTGTCCTTGAGAAGACGAAGCAGATACTTTCTCAAAGGTCTAGAGCGAATCGGGTCTGTTTCAAGCAAGATTAACTTCTCTTTATCATTTGCAATCTGCCTTTTTGCAGTGTCTTTTACCTAGTAGAAAAGTTAATTGTTTGTAGAGCTTAGCCACTGGCCTGAAAAATGCTTAAGAATGAAAAATCAGTGAGATCAATTCTAGGGCCAACTGCCTAATGACTTGAGTTGCTTGTGGTTAAGGTAGCAGTTGTCCATTAACTCCGTATCCATATATCATTGAGAAAGAGATTTATCAGAAGTCCAAGAAAAGATTGAAAATTCTAAATATTTATACTTTCATAATCTTATGAGACTGCTTTTGTTTTGTGAGTTAAATTTATTACAATTTCTTTGAGATTTTTGTTATTAAAGAATATATTCTAATTTCATATATTAATTTATTACAAAATCTTTGAGATCTGTCAAAAATATACATTTTAATACTTTTTCTTAAATTTTCTTTTTTTTTCTTTTTAATATTTTCGTTTTACAAGTTAATGAAAAGCTCATTATTTTCAAAAACCGAAACAATATGTCAAATTAATCATTAGATTGGATTTTGAATTTTCAAGGAGAGAATTTTCTTTATTTAAAATTTTATGTAGTGTATAAATATTTTCATTATCAAGAGTCACTAAAAAATTTTAGGGATAATTGCATATTTAGCCCCAACTTTTGAAGGTTATAATAATTAAAATTTTAATTTTTTTATAATAATTGAAATTTTGAATTATTATTTCATAGTAACTAGTAACTTGCATTTATTTTTCTATCAAAAATCAAATTGTTTAATGACATACGCCCAAAAATCAACTTGTTTAGGGACATATAGATATGTTAGCCTGCGGAAATGCCATGTTAATATTTTTTCAAAATAATCTACTATTTTAACAGTTCTTTGGAACCCATCACAATATAAGATTGAAAATTCTAAATATATTTTAGATAGAAATCACGAATATTTCATTCACGGAAAAAAATAGTATATTTAATACAAATAATTTAAAAATCAAAGTAATCGACAAGCATGTAATAAAAAATTTTACTTGAACATCTTTGATGGGTGTCGAATCCAGCAAAAATAAATTCCTACTCTCTAAACACAAATAAATTGTAAATAGGGCAAGTAGGGTCGAATCCACAGGGACTGAATTAATTAAATTATTTCTAATAACCAAGACAATTAATTCAAATATTTAAATGGGGGTTTATGTAATTAAAGATTAAAGCAAGAATTAAAATTAAATAAAAAACAGAAAATTAAATATGAAAAATTCAGTTGATGAAAATCTAGCACAAGGATTAAATTTAGTTTAGTTCTCAGGATTGATCATAGACACGAAAAATATCAATTTATTATTTCAATTAA
>CANXYI012187355.1:0-10595 GCA_948208565.1 Hura crepitans | reverse complement strand
TATATATATATTATATATGCAAATGATTTATCATTATTAACCTAAAATAAAATTTATGTTAAGGCATAATAGATTACTATTATGTGTAATTGTATACATGAATTTTTATATCTTATATTATTGGATACACCACTAAGTTGCAAAGCTTAGCATGCCATTTATGTTTTTACGATGCGTAGGTTCATAAGTTTATAAGTACGTGGAAGCTATAAGTCACAGCAAATGAGGATGATATAAGTGGAGTTGTTCTTCAGTGATTTATTATTATGGCATGTATTAACTTTTATATTAGATTAGTTTTAGCACTCATATGATATTGTAAGGGCGATGGACCTATTTGTTTCAAGTGTTGTAATCATATAATCATTACAGATGGATTGTATCATGAGTATGTATGTGTTATGTTGTTTGCATGATATCTTGGTGATTATGATACTTGTTTAATATTTTATGAGATATAGGTTTGATCATTGATAATGTATGATTGAGTTTTGATAAAGAAGTTTCTATGTTGTTATCAGGAGTTATTTTGAAATCTTCATGAATGGTTGTATCTATATAGATTTGGTTTATTGAGTATTATTCATGATGTGTTATAGTGTTTATGATTTTTGAAGTATATGTTGATGACATGCTTATAGATAATATGATGAATAGGATGATGTATGTTGAGACAATGTGGAGGTTGTGGTGATTTGAAGTTTGGGAAGTATGGGATTATAGAAATGTTTTTTTTTTTTTGCAGGTTAGTATTTGGGATAGTTTCACTAGATAGCTTTCATGCTGTCAGATTTTTGACATGAAAACCCCAAATAGTAAAACATTTTAAGTGGTTTTTCTATGTATGAGTTTATGAGGTTTTATGTTCCATGAGTTTATATGAAAAGTTTTAAGTAACTCGTATATATAGAAGTTGGATATTGGTTGTGTGTCGTCCTTCACCCATATCTGAGAATGGGTTAGGTGTGTGGCATCACATCATTTATGTCCATATAATATATCACTTTTTATATTCTAATTTTTTTTTATTAATCCCGTATCATGCAAATAACAATTCAATATGACACATTCATATCACATTTGCACACACAAAACTAGAAATTAAAAGGATACATTATCAATAAAACAAATATGAAATATCTAAGATATAATACATTCACAAAATAGGACATTAATTATTTGAGTCTTCTAACAATTATCCATAATTTAATAGAAATTAGTTGATTATTGCCCAACTCCCATTTCTAAGACATTGGCTTTATTAAGTGCATTTTCATTTTGTGACTTTTATTAATAAAAATCAAAACTATGTTATAAAAGGAAAACTCCAATTAATTATATAAAAATCATTTTTTGTGAGGTTAGCTTTTATATGTAAAATAAAAGTTAAATCACCTATCTATTACAACCCAAAAAAATTGAAATAATCTTTAAAGAAATTACAAAAGTAAACTATCTAAAAAAAGGTAAAAATTGGCTGCTCTAGAATGACACATCAAAATAGGTCTATACAAATTGCATGTGCTCCATTGAAAGGGTCCGTGTGAACCTTTACTTCCATAGGAATGAATAAAACTTGTACATCTCAAAACAGAAAAGGTCAATAATAAAAATAATGGTGTATGATGACCTTGCAATGCATCTATCATCATATGAGATATATATACATGTTATGCATACTGAATTATGATAAACACAAAAAGTAATCACATATTTGATCAACAAAAGGTTACATGAAGAGACCAAAATAAAGCACTATTTCTAGACATATGTGTTTATATTAACCAAAGAAAAAAGAGTACATAAAACATAAAAGGTTCACACAAACATAGATCTCAGTAATAAGAGTCTGCACAGACAAACATAGATATACCTAGAGATCAAATTATACACATACATTCACTAAGAAAAAGAATTAATAGGATATAATAGATCTAAAACAAAATAATGAAATAACCTACAAAACACATTGTTTCTCTATAATAATCATAAAGAGATTATCAGAGAAATTAGATAAGACCATATGAAATAATGTTGTAATCATATGTAGATCTACACGAACTAGAATAATCAACATTAAGAAAAAGGTAAATTTGCATGAAAATTATTCCTCGATAGAGAAAGCCCGTGTAGACTTTGTTTAGAATACAAAATGATAAAACAAAATTAAAATGATATGCAAATGTGTTATAACATGAAATAGTATATAATATATATATATTAACCTACTCTTATGCCAGTATGGGGATTAATAATAATAACCTCACATATTTGGTCAATCCTTAGAGATTATTAGTCAATTAAATGTATAAAGTGATAGATTATAGCCTTAATTATTTACCTTTTAGATATGCTTCAAGCTGATCAAGATGAAAGAATAATTCTTAATAAAAGTTATTTTTCGGAGTGATTTTGGTAGATTTTCGCTATATTTTTCTTCCCCCTTTTTTTGAGTGGTTGAGGATGCTATTTATAAACCTCTAGTGGATGCTGGTAAAGTTCTACTGGCTATGTGAATGGAACTTTGTCAAAAATGAAGTTAATCAAACTAGATAAGAAGGGATAAAATTCTAGCAGATTTTCTTGAGGAAAGTTTGTGTAGACCATTTTACACAAAGTGGTCTATACGGAACTTAAGCTCGTGGATAATGCACAATGGACTTACTTTTCTAAGTTGGTGGTTCGTTAGCCTATGCAAACATCAAGATATCAAGTCTGTGTAGACCTGATATAATATTAGTTCATGCAAACTTGGGTCTTTTCCCTTTCTCTTCTTGCTACTTAAGTCTATCTCTAGTTATCATTATAGGCCCAAAGGCTAGGTTGCTTACAGTTGATGAAAGTGTATTTATCAAGTTCTGATAAGGCATTCCTATTTAGTTAAGTGGGAAGTCTCATTAAATTAGGATCAAAATCTTAGTAAAAAAGTTAAATTCTGGAAGCTTTTTAGAGTGACATTCTTTTCAAATCATTGTTTTAAGGATTAGGTCAATACGGATTATGGGCTTGAAATGTCCAATGAACCATGGGCTCCAGGTTTGATTCTTCTAGGTTAGCTATTTGTTAGTTCCTATAGACTTTAGGCTAACAGGTCTGCGTGAACTAGCTATCCTATTAGTCTACGGACTAAGGTTTCTTATCTTTGGCTATCATCATGGGACTAAAACTAGAGTACTTACATAAAAATTAACAAGCCCATTCTAAATGGGTGTAAAGAGATAAGGTAATTAGATAGTGGCACCACCTACCTCTACACTAGGACCTACTAATCTTTTGCATAGGATATGTTCAGAATCCGATCTTATTAATGCCCTATAATATGCCACTTTTATATTTTAACATTTATCAAAGCTATATCATGCAAGCAAATGAGTATATTAAAATCACATATAACATCTTTGCACATAAACTATATAAGAAAGCAAGTCATAATAATAAGTTCAATCATAAAAAAATATATATTAAAGCCATTCATAAATCCAGCCATTGATTTATTATATATAACCTAATAATTACCTATAATTCCATAGGAATTAGCGGTAATTGCCTAACTCCCATCCCTAAGAGATTGGCCTTTGTTAAAACACCATTTTTAATGGTGACTTTTATTAAGAAAATTCTCAAAACAACTTTATTAAAAGACACCAAATTAATTAGTAAAAAAATCATTATGGTAAAGTGGTATTTTTATGTGCAAAATAAGTTAATACACCTTCCTATTACAAAGAAAAATAATAAAATTCTTTAAAAGGGACATAACCAAAACAAAATAAAGAAAATGCATAATTTGCTTAGCTTTAGCATCACCAAGTCCATGCAAACTATATACGCTACCTATATATAGGTCTGTACGGATGTCCCTTATTCCTCACAATAGGTATATGCACTACCACAGAAAACTAAGATTGCACACACTTAAATAAAGTGGTCAAAAATAGAAATAGAGGTCCCAAATGACTATAAACATATGAGATTGACATAATAGTGAATTATGAAAAATGATCTTATTAACAAAACATACATTTGAAAAAGTATTAGAACAATCACATGGCCTAGTTACTATTTCACATGTAAAAGTATGTATAAACCTTTTGTAAGAAGGCACATAAGAAGGAAGGATCTGCGTGGACCTAACTCCTTATGAAAAGAAGTCCATGTGGATAGGTCACATAATTAAATATGCCTATTAATAATAAGAATGATTAATACTTTAATAATACAATGTAATTGGTAATAGTACATTTAGATATAATGCAATAACCACAATTATAAACCAAAAAATGTATTATTCATCATTAACAATCCTTTAAATAATGATTAAAATAAAACACAATCCATAACATCATAACACTATTATCGCACTTAGGTTCACATGGACTATAACTAAAAATAAAATATAGGTTTGTGCAAGCTTATTTTCTCATGAGAAGAGGTATGTGCAAACTACGATTATGAAATAGAATATAAAATTAAATTTAAAAAAAATGATTAAATCATATGATAGAATACAAATGGCTATTACCTATTCCTACACTTAACATAGGGATTATGGAGAATCACCTCATATAGCTAATTACTCATAAGAGATCATTGATAAATAAATAAAGTAAAGAAAATTAAATTAAAGAAATGAAAAAGAAGGTAATAGTGGCCTCATATCCTACCTTAAGATTTATGCTCCAAGCAAAAAGATAAAGATGAGTTGTAGGAGAAAATAAAGAACTTTAGTGAGGATTTAGACTTGTAAAATTGCCTTCATATTTTGTCCCTTTCAATTAGATTAATAAGAGGGGTATTTATAGGGCTCTAGATAGGTATTCCCATTTAGCTAAATTAGAATTCTTATCACATTAGGAATCATAGTCCTAACAGGAAAGCTAAATTCTGAAAGATTTATGGAATGAAGTCTATACAAACTAAGGTCCACAAAGTAGGTTCATGCGGACTATAGGCCTTGATGGTCTGGGTGGGCCATGGGCGATGGTCCATAGGCTTAGTTATAGGGGGTTTAAGTTTGTAAGTCCATGCATACCATGTGATATTAGGTCTACATGAATCTAATACCTTGTTAGTTCTTACGAAGTATATCTATAAGGTTTAATTCCAATAGACCAAGGTCTTCAAGTTCGTATGGACCTCAAGATATGAAGTCCATGCAAACTTGGTATTAGGGTTCCTTCATCTTGTTGCTTGGGCTCATCTCTAGCTATCATCACATGCCACTAAAACCCGGGAGCCTCAAGACCCAATGTCTATAGTTGCCCCTAACTCTAGAGAGGCAACCATAGAGTGTATGAGGTAACCCAAAGTTGAGAGAAAGAGATGCATACCTGACATAGATAATGCGTTTAGACAAGGCAAGCCATTACGTCCAAATAAAAAACCATAGAAGGCGAGCCATTACTATAACACCCAAAAAGTCCTAGTGTTATAAATAGTACTTCTTAGGATATGAATAGTTTTTTCTTAAGGCTGAGGGCACTAATCTTATTGAATAGAAGTATTAATTATAACATAATTATGGGTGAAAATTAAAGTCAAAACAAGAACATTTAGATGGTTAAAAATGACAATTAAATTTTACGGCTGTGTCACATGAATAGTGACATAGTTTTAGCTAAACTGTAAAATATTCAAAAGTTGCTCAAAAAATTGTGGGATTAATATAACCTAATACTCAAAAATTCTAATTAGCTTATTGGCACTGGAATTGGAATTATTTGAGATCGAAAAGTATTTTTACTAAAATTGGGTTATATGAAATTACACGTTTTTATTTGATTTTTCATGATTTTTAAGCTTTGATTTAAGGGCTTATGAAATGTTAATTAATTGAATTTTTAGGAGTTAAATTAGAGGAAAGAAAGTTAGATTTGATTTTTAAAAAAATGGAAGAAGAGAGAGAAATTAAAATTCCTAAAAACACCACATATATATAAGTCAAACACCCACATTTTAGTCATATTAGAATAATGTTTTCCCTTCTTCTCCATTTTAGGCAGCTGACTTTTTCAAGAAAGAAACCTCCATTTTTTTTCTTTTTGATTCCTCTAAATTAGCCCATTTCAAGGCATCATAATTAAATGACAATACCTTTATAGCTTCTAGATGTTCGGTAAAGCAAAAATTTGCAAACATATAAGACAAAAAGCTCAATTTCACACCTTGATAAATGGTAACCATTTTTTTATTCAAGTAAGATTTTTTGAAATCTAGTATTTTTTTAGTGTTCTCCTAGTGCCCAAGAGCACATTTATCAATTCAAAATGATTTTTGAATGCTTCTATGATTTTATACAAAATTTAACGAAATGAATCTGTATTTCACAATTGAGCATGACGAGAAATGGATTGACAAAGGAAAGGGAAAGGTGTAGATGAGCTCCATGATGTATTTTGACTCTGAGAAGTAAGTGTAATCAACTTAATTTGTGTAAAAATCCATTAATGCCCTAATATGTGAATTTATGTATATATGTATGTTTAAGTAAAAATGGTAATTATGATGTTAAATGGTAATTAAATTGTATTCTAATATGCATTTGAATGTGATTTATTGCCTTTAAATGTAAATTAATGCATCTTGATAGGTTGAAGGCATTATGGCCGAATGGCCATAGATGTGGTGCATATGTTTACATTGTTTTATGTATGCTAGACATCATGGTTGATATGAATTGTTACATGTTATTTTAGTAACCATGAAATGTGGGTGAATGATAGGAGAATACATATGGTATGTGCACCTTCTTCTATGGCCAAATGGCTATGTGAATTTGTATGTGTGTGTGTGCATGTTACATATAATGAGGAAATGATGAAAAATGAATGGTTGATGCTTTTAATGGGTTGGTCGAATGGACATTATTCATGTATGTGCATATGGGATGTGTTTATGGCATGGAGATAAAGTTGTATGCATGCTTATGTATGGATACTAAAGTGACAAATGTGAATAATGTAAAGGAGGTGGATTAAAAAGCTTGGTGGTTGAATGGCCTCATGTTATGTTCATGTAAGAATATGTATTATGCTAAGCATGTAATGGATGCTACATGATCACATGTATGTTATGATCATGAAAATGGCATAGAGATGTTGATAATGTGTTTATGAGTATATGATGATGAAATATGACTTATTATGTGTTTTTGCATGAAATAATATGCTTGAACATGTAAATAAGTGAAATAACATAATTGTTCACTTTAGTCATTTATTGATTAGACCAAAGTAATTATAAGCTAATTTAGGCTTAATTGAGATAGTGTAACTAAAGTAAATTGGTTAATCACCTATATGAGTAACAATCTAGTTTGAATAGGTTGACTAGCTGCTAGGGTACTTTAGTGCCTTCATTGATATTTTACTTGGTCTATAGGTCCACTAAATGTCTGATCTATATGCTTATATTCTTTATCTTATATCCACATTAGTAGATGAACTTCGAGTTCATAAATAGTCGTATTGGCTATCATGCTATATTTTTGTCCTTAGACTCATGTTATTCTCGGTCTTGGACTCATGTTAATTTTGACCTGCGGGTCTCATTCTATGTTTTATATTTAGATCCATATTAGTAGATAGACCTTCATGTTTATAGAGGTCGTACTAGCCATCCACCCTCATTAACCATAGGATATGTCTTCTCATATATGGATAAGTTAACTGAACTTAACAGGTTTAGAATATGAATTTCATCATATACAATGTGTATGTTTTATGTATATGTATAATGTGATTTTCATGTTAGCATGTGATAAATGTTAAATTTATTATGTTATAATATACATGTGTGTTATGAAATGTATTATACATATCATAAATTATGCTTATTCATGTTTGTATGATGAGATATGATAAAGGTATGCCATTATTGTAAGAGTTATTTCGATTACACCACTAAGTTATTGCTTAAAGCATCATTTTTCTTTGCTATGCATAGGCAAGGAGAATAATTATGCTAAAGCCTTGGGATATCAAGACTGAGCAATAAAGCTTACCTTTTGGTATAGTTTTGTTGTATGTATTAGATTATGAAATTTATAGCAAGGAAGCACTCATATAAGGTTGTTAATGGTTTTGTAACCTTATTTTAGTTCTTTACATTGTTTTAAACTTATATGATATCTCTTCTTAAGGTTGAGATTGTGATTTGTGTTAATGATGGATTTGGAGTGATTAAAGAGATCACAAAATTGGTGGATTGTGTTTGAAATTATTTAAAAGTACTTATTTTTCATTGCAAGTTACTATTTATTTTTGAGATAGTGTCCCAGTACAACCGTTATGCTGTCAAATTTTTGGCATGAGGATTTTCAAAGGTGGATCATAACTAGTTTTTGAAAAGTTTTTGTTAACCCGTATTTTGCAAAGAAAAGTATTTTAATAATATGAAATATAAACACTTTTAATATGATAAAAGGAATAGTTCAAAAAGCATGCTTGTGTGCGCACTCTCTATTTTAGTCCAGTAATCAGATTGGTTAGAGGGTGTCACAATTACATTTAAAGAGAAAACTAGACAAGGCGATGCCATTATATCTAAAGAGAAAACCAAAAAGGGAGAGCCATTACATTTAAAGAGGAAACCAAAAAAGATAAGGCCATTAAATCTAAAGAGGAAAATAGATAGGGCAAGACCTTTACATCTGAAGAGGAAACAAATAGGGTGAGCCATTACATTCAAAGAGGAACTTAGACAAGGCAAGGTCATTACATTTGAAGAGGAAACTAGACAGGGTGAGGCCATTATATCTAGAGGTAAAATTAGATAAGGCGACCCATTACATCTAAAGAGGAAACTAGATAGGGCAAGGCTATTAAAGAGGAATCTAGAGAGAGCAAAGCTATTGAAGAGGAAACTAGATAGGTTGAGGCCATTACATCTAAAGGTGAAATCAGATAGGGCGAGCCATTACATTTAAAAGGGAAACCATATTAAATTGATTTGCTTAAAGTGAGCTTAGGTTGGTATACTTTGCCCCTAGAGTAGAACAGATGATAGAAGTAACTCTAAATGGCAATTATGATACTACATCTAGTTGTCTTGGTTGGTATAAAAATCTTGTAAGCTTATAGCTTACCCCCTACAGTCCGTTCAGCTATGTTTTAACCTGGTCTGGTGAGTGTATCAGTTTATAGACAGCGTTTCCCTCTACAAAAGGAAATAAATTATGAAGAAATGAATGATGTGTGTGGATTCATGAGACTGTACATAGATGTACATGAGAATACGCATAGATCTACATGCTAATTGGGCATTTTGGTATAGATGTATAATAAATGTCCTAACATGTATATATTTGTATAAATATTGACTTTGAATTGTAATATCCTAAAAGCATAAGTTGAATTTGCACATCTAGTGCATGGATAAGTGAGTATGTTGATGTGCAAGCCTCATTTTATCTAGATGTATGCATGCATGTTTATGTGTAAATACATGTATGTATTTGCATATATTCATGTGGAGTGCATATGTATGCAATATTAATACTCGTGTATCTTATACATGTTTACACTAAAACATAAAATGCATGTGTACAAATGATAAACATGTTAATGTGTATGTTTATAAGCATGTGTGTCTGTAGTGTTAATGCTCGAATGCTTTTATGTATGTGAATATGGAATGTTGACACCTATGCATTTGTATGAGTCATAACTCATGTCTAATGATGAATGTGCTAACACTAATGGAATAAAGGATGGATGTGCTAACACTAATGCATGAATGGAGTGTGAATGTGCTAATTCCATTTAAATGTGTACATGCATGTTTGTGCATGTGGATTTATATATGCATGTGATTATTCCCTTTTTCTTCAAAATGAAACTATTTATATGACTAGCATCATCTTCAAGTATGCATTTCATGTGTTATACATGTGAGACTAGCCATTGGCTTTACTAGCAAATGGGTATTATCAAGGCACTTCAAAGGTTGGTTTATTTGATTGAGAAAGAAGGCAAAATGTGTTTATAGGGTCTTCAAAGATTAGGTTTGGTTATTTTTAAATCTTGTGTCCATTTTATTATCAGGGAACAATAATTTGGTTCTATAAGATCAATTTCAAAATTTCTTCATTGACTAATGATGCGCACACTTCCCTACACATTATTATGTTACTTTTCCTCTTCCCCTTTTTTTTATTATTTTTCTCCATTTTTTTCTTTACCTTAATTTTTGCCAAAGAGGGCCAAAGATTTTCCCTCAGTGGGTTATGCCCTAACTATTGCCTAATATACATCATGAAGGAGGTTTTCATACTAGCAGGTAGCTGACTTTTGCTTAGGTGGCCATAAAGGATCAACCTAACAAACCCCTTTCTTTTTTTTTTAGAGATGAGGTTGCATGCCTAAATGGGGATATTTAGTGATTTAATGCTTGACCCCTACATGATTGCACTTTTCTAACATAAACCTATCATCTATGTTACCATCAACCTAACAGTTGATTATTTAATGGATGGAAGGGTGTTTCATTTCTTATTTTGGGTATATGGTTGGCTAACTTGGTCAATGAGGCTTGGTGGCATGTTAAGGTATGCAATAAAGTGATGAAGTTGTGGTTTTAAGGAAGGCTTTACTTAG
>CANXYI012187290.1:0-11409 GCA_948208565.1 Hura crepitans | reverse complement strand
AAATATCAAATGTCCTTAGAAAATTATAATTGCTTCACCATTGGATTATTTGAATTTTTGACATTTAGTTTATGCTATTTTCAAGTCAATTCGAGCACATCTCGGGCCTATCCCAGCATAATGCCAACTAAGGTCACTATTCACTATTTCTCAACATGAAATGTTTTATTAGTTCTACTAAAAGTTTTATGTAGTTAACTTTCATTATTTTTTGGGCCGTCAAAGTTTTATAATTAGTACCTCACTCTCGGTCACTATACAATGCCCTAGATACCCAAGAGAACTATTCATGTCTTGGGAAGTACTATTCATCAAAGCTAGATTCTCGAGCATTACAATGCTTTACCTCTTAAGAAATTTCATCTTTGAAATTTACCTAATCAATAAATGAGGATACTAAGCTTTCATTTGTTCTTCGCATTCCTAGATGGCTTTCTCCATCTTGTGGTGCCTCCATACCCCTTTCACTAATGGTATGGATTTATTTTTTAGCTCCTTCACTTCTCTAGCTAGTATTTGCACTAGTTCCTCCTCATAAGTCAAATCCAACTATATTTGTATTTCCTTAATGGGTATTATATTAGAAGGGTCAGATATATACTATCTCAGTAATAAGACATGGAACACATCATGAATCTACTGTAATCCTATCAGTAAGGCCAATCTATGGTCCCACACATTCTAAAATCTCATAAGCATCTTCTTCCATGGTGATACCATTAAGAATACCTTTTCACTAACCTCATATTCAATATCCTTTCACTTTAAATCTATATATGACTTTCTATCAGTTAGTGGTAGCCTTTAACCTTTCTCTAATGATTTTGACCTTCTTATTAACATCTCTAACAAATTAAGTCCTATGAGCTTGTTCTCACCCACTTCACTCTAACAAAGAGGAGTTCTGCATTTTCTGCCACATAAAGCCTCATAAGGAACCATGCCTAGGTTAGCTTAGTAGCTATTGTTATAGAAAAAATTGGCCAAAGGCAAGTACTAGTTCTAGATTCCTTTAAACTCAATGGCATAACTACGAAGCATGTCTTCGAATACTTGTATAACCGATTCTGATTGTGCATCGATCTATAAGTGGAAGGTTGTACTTAAGGTGAGATGAGTAACCAAAGTTTCTTGTAACTTCTTCCAAAATCTAGAAGTGAATCGGGGGTCTTAATCATAAATGACAGCAAGTGGCACTCATGCAATCATACGATCTCTTCTATGTATAATTAAGTCAACTTCTCTAGGGAATAGTCCATTTTTACTAGGATGAGGTGTGCTATCTTAGTCAACCTATCTACAATCACCCATATCGTATCACACTTGTTCCTAGTCAAGGGTAATCCCATCACAAAATCCATTATGGCTTTTTCCCAGTTCAATTTTGGAACTGTTATTAGATGCAACAACTTACAAAGAACCTGATGTTTAGCTTTCACTTGTTGACATGTTAGGCATCGAGCTACATAATCTACTACATCTCATTTCATTCTTGGCCACTAGTAATGGGATTTCAAATTTAGGTACATCTTAGTGCTCCCCGGATGCATCAAATAAGGAGCATAATGTGTTCCCTTTTCGGATATGTGTTTTTACTTCCTTGACTTTAAGTAAACACAACTTATTATAAAAGTATAACTATCAATCTGCCTTGATCTAGAATTCTATGGTCTTCCCCTTTTTGACTTTGCCTATTATCTGCATAAGGTGATCATCCTAATCTTATGCCATTTTCACCTACCACATCAAATTAGGTTTCACCTATAGTTCTACTAAAACTATATTATCTTTAATGTATTCAACCCTGGCACTCATAGCTTTCATTACTATTATGAATTTGTGACTCAATACATTAATGACTACATTAGTTTTTCTTGGATGGTAATTAATCAAATAGTTGTAGTCTTTTATTAGTTCCATCTAACATCGTTGCCTTAGGTTTAACTCTTTCTAACTGTGGAGGTATTTAAAACTTTTATGGTCAGTGTAAATGTAAAATTTTTCACCATATAAGTAATGTCTCCAAACTTTCAATGCAAACATAATGGCAGCTAGTTCCAAGTCATGTGTTAGATAGTTCCGTTCATGCAACTTCAATTGCCTTTATGACACCTACTACCCATGTTGTACACCAAACCCAAATAATAAGTGACACGCTTACTGATATCCAAACTATTTTATAAGAGAAACCCGTATAAATTAAATATTTTCTTTATTTAAAATATTCCTTTCATATTCAAGTTATAAAAATGGTGAATAATTAAAAACACATTTTATAAGACATACTAATGGGATCATCATGTTGAAAATTCGATAGCATAACAATAGTACTGTGACACTTTTCCAAATAGTAACCTATTAAAAAGCACTTCTACAATATCATACAACTCATTTCAACTTAACTTGGGTCCATCTAACCCTCCATCATTAACATAAGGCAACACTCTCAAGCATCCATTAGAAACATCAAGAATACAAGCCATGCAAGCATTTGAATACTTTTAAAGAAAGTTTTAAATCTTCTATTAGTTAGGGATTATAGAGCATAATTACAAAAATATAGATTAGGCCCAATCCCTCATTAATCACAAGATTGCTATCTAATTATATACATCACAAAAATTACATAAAAAGAGATCCGAAAATACCCAAATTGGATAGCTTCTCAATCTCTTAGAGATTTAAGGCTTTAACTCTAATATGCTGCCTTTTTACATATGCATAAAAAACAACACGATATGTTAAGCTTTTGCTTAGTGGTGTATTCAACTAAATGTATGATTATAGTATACACATGCAATAATTTCCATGCATATAGAAACTTTATCAAGTATATGGCAAGAATAAAACATGTATGAAATTTTACCAATATAATATGAATATATCTCAAAATGCAAACATATTAACATGGTAATACTATGAAATTCATAACATCACATATTTTAGCCACAATTGACTTTTCATTGACAACCCAATTAATTAAAAACATTAGACAACATAAATATGCCAAGACAATAATAGAATCATCATAATTCTCAATTAAACATGATAACTAATTTTTAATTAATATTATAGTTTAACATATGCCTATACCTAAAAGACAACAATCCATACATTAGATAGTGGGACATGGCTCGAAGCCACAATTGATCCATGGATCATATGCAAAACTCAAAGGTTATTAATCATGATTTAAATCCAAAGCATAGAACCCGTAGTCCAAAATCCAAACCTAAATATCATATATAAACCTAAGGCCTATGACATAGGATTTGAAGTCCAAAATGTTTTCTCGAGGTCCAAGTTTGCCTACAGGCTAAAATTACATCCATAGATGCCTAGCAACTATTATCACTCCCTAGTTAAATGATCAACCTATCCAATCTAGGTTGTCTAATCGTATAGGGCATTATTAAACTCATTAATTCAACTATTTTAAATTATTGTCATCTTAACCATATTATTATCTCTTTAAGCAAGTGAACATATTTATGTTCAATATCTTATTATATTTTGGCCTTTAGGCTTATTATTATGCTCATTATATGCTTTAACATATTAAAAATTAATGTTTTATAAAGCATAAATGTCACAGGCTCTTAGCATAAATTTTGAGTTCATCAACTCAAAACACATATGAACCATAATCTTCATGTTAACAATTAAAGCTTATCACACTAAGCAAAACCTGAATTACCATATACACCTATAATTTGGAAAGTTAACAACACTTCCATAATCATACACCTATTACTTCCACCTATAAAACATGATTTTAAATTCATTCGTACTAACACAAACATGGCAACATAATCTTAATGTCCATTATGCATATATTAAGCTAATGATCAACCACACACAACCAAATTCTTACATACGTCAAAAGACTAATTTTGGCCCCTCTTCAAGCATACTCATATATTCAAAGTTTCAAATTCTATGTAAATCATTCCTAACACATTTTCATCCATATCACGAGCTTATTAATAAAACTAAGAAAAAAACATACATTTTCTATGTTCCATAAGCTATATATATATACATATCCTCTACATAAGGCATTTGGCCTCCACATGCACACACCATTACGCATCCATTTCAAATTCACATCATGCTTTAAATCATATATACATGCCATTCCATATAAGCTTCCATCATAAATCACATTTATTATATAACATTCATTGTTACATAAAGCATAAATCACATTAAAATGCTTAGTCAAATGGTTAAATCACATATTAAGGTACCAAAATAGGTAATAATATAATTTTAAGACTCCCTTAGACCTTCCCATTTCCCTTAGATGCTCGGGTTGCATTTTTCCATGTTTCATAAGCTATGCACATACATATCCTCCACACGATGCATTCGGCCTCCAAATGCACACATGGTTACATATCTATTTCAAACTCACATAATGCCTTAATTCATACATACATGTCATTCCATACAAGCTTCCATAAATCATATTTATTATATAACATTCATTGTTCCATAGAGCATAAATCACATTAAATGCTCAATCAAATGGTGAAATCACATATTAATGTACTAATGTTACACCCGTGTCTCGAGGCTCTATGAATAGTGCCACTAGGTTTGAAAAGTGTGCTTAAGGTTCCAGGTCACTTTACACATAAATCGAGGTAACAACATTAGTCATGAAACTTTGAGGGGCTTTAAACTAATGAAAAATGCAAAATTTAAAAATTTAGCATAACTAATAATTCATTTCAAATTATAAGCTACCCTTTTAGGCAATAAAAATTTTTTGGGCCACGAATGATCCAGGATGTGCCTAGACACACCCAAAAATATCAAACCCTAAAGCTTAAAAATTCCACTGAGACCATTGGTGAAAAAGTTTTTGAATTCTGAGGCTGTTTGTAAATTTCATAATTTTTAAGGTTGGCATGCAAATCAAGGCAATTTGAAAGCTACTCTATCAATGGAATTTGGTTACAAAAAATTTGTGATCATGTGGATAGGATTAAAATATGAATTTTAAAACAAACGGCCTAATTTTTTGAGGTCTGTGTGAATTTTGTTGAATTTTCAAAGTTTGCCATAAAATTAAGCCATTTTGGGATGGCTCAAGTGGCTGTAGGACCCTCCCACACTTGGATAGCTGGCCTAAGTGCCATGCCAAGTGTACATGGTGATTGACAAGTTGATTTTTCCACTAAATAAAAGGGAGGAATTTTCCTTTCTTACTGCCAACAAACTGACGCCACTTCTAGCTTTCCTCCCCATTTTCACCTTCATTTTTAAGCCATTTCTAGAATTTTTGCTCACCTAAATTCATTCTTGGGTGTTAGGGAACTATAGGGAAATGAATCACAATAAAAAGAGTAGCCATGAATTATTGAAAAATTGCCAAAGTTTCTTAGATAGAAGTTGTCCAGTAAGTATATAAGGTGAGTTCTATGGCTTCCTCCTTTGAATTCCTTAATTCTTTTAGGCTTAAAATGGTTGCTTAGGATGCTTAAGGTCTAATACCATGTGGTTTGATTGTTTTTTAGGAGATTCAAAAAGAGAAAAAGCTTGGAAGAGGGGAGAAAAGGCTTTGGTTGCAAGCCAAAAGTGTAAAGTTCAAGGCTTAAAGTGTGGAATTCCCATTTCTTGAAGTGTGAGGTAAGTGAATTCAAACATTCACTTTATGTCCTTCAATTTTAATAGCTTCTCTTTAGGTGTAAGGGTGGATTAGGCATATAAACTAGCTTTGAAAAGTAGTTGTATTGAGGTATGAAAGTATATAGCTTAATGGCATGTGAATTGAATGGTTGTTGATGAAAAGAAATGAAGTCAATGTTAAACCCCTAGTTCATTAAGAGATGTGCAAGGGTGTTAAGGCATGTTTATGTTGCTTGATGTATGTTAATAATGCTTGATGCATGTTTATAAGGCTTAAGGTATAAATTGATGGTTTTGGTGTTGATGTGAAATTGAATTACTTGTGAATTAATGGAAATGAGCATGATTGGCCTGAAGGATGAGTGTAGTCGAGAGGTGTGAGTATAGGTTATGGCATGAATATTTAGTGTATGATATGTGAGTCATGGTAGAAATTAGAGGTTGGCATAGGAATGTATGTATAGAGGGTGATTTTGGTGAAACAAAGAATGTACATGTGTATGTTATGTATGGCTGAAGCATGTATAGCTTGTGTAATGGCATGGCATTTATGGTATAAGGTATATATGTGTATGTATTTGCTAGCATGGTAATGTTTAAGATGTATGTATGATAAGTGATGCCAAAGTGTATGTAGTGGCAATGAATCTCTTAGTGGTCGAGAGGTTTGAGTGCCATGTGGAGGCATGGTAAGTATGGCATGTTGTCAAGCTTAATGTACATAAGTAATATGAGATTATGTGCATGTAATGCATGGTATTGAATTGGCATGAATTTAGTTAATGTATACCTTAAAATGGCATGTAATGTAGTAAAGAAATGGTATGAAAAGTGACTTGAAAATGACATTAAAACTTGGTTAGAAACAACACATGAAAAATGGCTTATATTTGCCTTTAAGGGCTATGGCTTGTAAATGAATAATGTACCTAAATTATGTGCCTAAAATGGCTATTATGGTGTGATCATTTGTAGTGGCATGTGTGCCTATGTTTTGGCCTTTTATGTGGCCTAAGTATTACTGGCTTGAGGCCTATGAATATACAAAATAAATAGTGAAAACTGCACTAAAAAATGTGGTGAAATAAACCTAGAAAGCCTAGTGAAAGCTTGCCATAATGACCTGTAACTGTCTTCAAATGACCACTACTTGAAACAATAAAATTGTTTGATAGTAAATAGCATAAAATTGTGCAATACTTAAGAAATAAAGACTAGCATAATACACCATAATTATTGGCAATTACGCCCTTGAAAATATCTCCTAATAATTCACCCAGAATAGCCTATTTATGGCCATACTAAATCGAGCTAAATTTCAACAGTGCCATAAAAAAATTATAACTGTCTATTTTTGAGTTAATAATATTATAAAAAGTTAACCAGTAAAGAAATGAACAGAGATTGAGGTTAGATGGCCCATTAGATAGACACCCATTAAATGGGTTGACTGATCAACTTAGGGATTTTTAGTAGTTGCTACATTATTTACTTTTTAGATAGGGCCAGTACAGCGGCGTAGGTCCCTATTGGGGCCACTGTACTAGTCTGTTTCACAAACAACTTTCTACCCTTACCACATAATCTTAGTATTGATTTTGTCGGTGCAGTAACGTAGGTCTCAGAGGGCCACTACACCAGTCTATTGGACATATCAATTTACTAGGTAGACACAGCTACCTAATCATAGATCTTTAAAATAATCTCAGTAAAATGGTAAAGGTCCTAGAGGGCTACTGTACTAGTCTTTTAAATAGACCAGTTTGCTAAGTAGACCACACCTCATTATTTGGACCTTAGGTGCTACAACTTAATTAGGCCGGTGTAGCGATTAGGGTCTAGAATGTGAATCACTGCACTAGTTTATTTCGTTTGGATCCACTATATGTAAGTGTTATCTTTCTAGATAGGCCAACTAAAATAAATTACATAAGAACAACATAATTTACCCGAGACACTAAAATATAATATAAGGGCATTTTAGTAATTTTACACTGGGAAATGTCTATTTGTTAATTAATAAAGACTATGCAAGCAATTGTTAATAATATTCTTAAAACCATAATTCACATGAGTTAAAATGGTTAACTTCATAATTTATACGCATAAACACCTAAGGGCAAAATGGTAATTTTGCATGTTAGTAATCTATGTTGGACCTGGATATCAGAACAAGATAAGAATATGAGTATATATGCATGAATAAACTACTGGACATGTTTTATATGCTTGAATTCACCATTGAGTATATTATATGCTCAGCATACCTATTTCGATGCACAGGTAACCAAAACAAGGACGTAGCCTTGTAAAGGACATAGCCTTGTAAATGATTAATGTACCTAAATTATGTGCCTAGAATGGCTATTGTGGTCTGATAATTTATACAGGCATGTATGCCTATGTTTTCGCCTTTTAAGTGGCTGAAGTATTACTTGCTTGAGGCCTATGAATATATGAAATAAATAGTGAAAACTGTACTAAAAAAATAAGGTGAAATGAACTTAGAAAGCCTAGTGAAAGCTTGCCATAATGACCTATAACTGTCTTAAAATGACCACTATTGAACCAATAAAATTGTTGGATAGTAAATAGCCTAAAATTGTGCAATACTTAAGAAATAAAGACTAGCATAAAAACCATAATTATAGGCAATTATACCCTTGAAAATATCTCATGATAATTCACCCGGAATAGCCTATTTGTGGCCATACTAGACTAGGCTAAATTTCAACAGTGCAATAAAAAATTATAACTATCTATTTTTGAGTTAATAATATTATAAAAAGTTAACCAGTAAAGAAATGGACAAATATTGAGGTTAGATAGCCCATTAGATAGACACCTATTAAATGGGTTGACTGATCAACTTAGGGATTTTTATTAGTGCTACACTGTCTACTTTTTAGATATGGTTAGTACAGTAGCTTAAGTCCCCGTTGGAGCCACTATACTAGTATGTTAGGCAAACAACATTCTACCCTTACCATATAATGCCAATATTAATTTTGCCGGTGCATTGATGTAGGTCTCAGAGGGCCACTACACTAGTCTGTTGGACATACCAGTTTACTGGGTAGACACAGCTACCTAATCATAGATCTTTAAAATAATCTCAGTAAAATGGTAAAGGTTTTAGAGGGCTACTGTACTAGTTTGTTAGATAGACCAGTTTGCTAGGCAAACCACACCTCATTATCTACACCTTAGGTGCTACAACTTAATTAGGCTAGTGCAGCGATTAGGGTTTAAAATTTGAACCATTACACTAGTTTATTCTGTTTAAATCTAGTGTATGTCAGTGTTATCTTTCTAGATACACCACCTAAAATAAATTACAGAAGAACAACATAATTTACCCGAGACACTAAAATATAATACAAGGGCATTTTAGTAATTTTACACTGGGAAATGTTTATTTGTTAATTGATAAAGACTATGCAAGCAATTGTTAATAATGATCTTAAAACCATAATTCACATGAGTTAAAATGATAAACTAGATAATTTATTTGTAGAAACACCCTAGGGCAAAATGGTAATTTTGTTTATTAGTAATCTAGGTTGGACCTAGATATCAGAACAAGATAAGAATTTGAGTATATATGCATGAATAAACTGCTAGACATGTTTTATATGCTTGAATTGACCATTGAGTATATTATATACTCAACATACCTATTTCGGTGCGCAGGTAACCAAAACAAGGACTTAGCCTCGTAAAGCATGCAGCAAAGTTCAGAGGTCATTCCTAAGAAGGTTGATAATATACATTTGTATAGCTTTTGCACTCTATGTACTTAGGTGGGAAATGGATGTTATATATATAAGGGACACCAGATGTAATTATAAAACATAGATTATGTTGTAAATAATCAATCGTTAATCCCTTTTGCGTATGTATGGCTTATGTTGATGTTTTTGAGCTTGAGGCTCCATGTTGTGTTTTTCTTGATTATAGCTTGAGGCTTGTGTTGCTATGTGATAGTTTGGTGATGTTAGGTTGATATCTGAGGGACTAAAAGGGTTTAGGAGATGTGAGAATCTATTATAGACATGTTTTATAGGTTGAAAATTTTGGGATAGTGTCCCGAGCAATCATTATACTATTGGATTTTTAGGAAATATCTAACTAATTTGAAATCATCTTGTAATGACATGAACATTATGGTATGAACCTAAATGAGTTGTAGGAATAGACAGGAAGGAATTTAGAGTTAGATTGAGTTGAGTAGTACAGAAAAAGTAAAAGTTAAATGAATAACAAGAGGAGAAATCTAAAGATCGGTGACCTGGTGAGAAGTGGACCACTTATTGGGTTTCTTCTGGAATCCAATAGGGGGTGTTATAACCAAAATAGGTCATAATACAATTCTAAGACTTCCTTAGACCTTCTCCTTTCCCTTAAATTTTGGTGTTATATTTTTATTTACGAATACAAATAGGTGCAACTTAGAAAATTCACAAAAAATCAAATATGCATCCAAAAACTAAACTAAGCTTAGAAACATACTTTTGGGCAACCATAGAGTATAGAAAAAATGTCAGTTTGTAAAAACTCTCACCCAATCGAAAGTTGATTAATATTCATCGAAAAGGAAAAATTGTTAAATCTCTCAATTACCTTCAAATCTCAAGCCACAAACACCATTTAAAGGTCATAGAGCTTTGCTCTAATGGCTTGGATCATGAATTAAGTGGTGATTTTGAAGGAAGAAAAAGATAAGAAAGGGAGAGGTGGTGAGGAAGGTGGCATCAGCTTGGGAGAAGGGAGAGATAGAGTGAGGCTAATTTGAATAGTGATTTTTAGCCACTAAAAATACCCCTTTTATATGACTCGTATGTGTGGCTAAGATTAGTCCACTAATAATCAAAAGCCCAAAGGTCTACTAAAGTAATATTGCCTAAAAAAGCTACTTCATTTAACTAGAACTCACATTTACTCAATTTAATATATAGCTGTTCATCCCTTAAGGTCTACAGTGTAATCCTCAAATGCTACTCGTGCTCTTCTTTGTTCTTAGAGTATGTTAGAATGTCATCAATAAAGACTACAACAAACTGGTCTAAGTATTATTTAAAGATCCTATTCGTAAGGTCTATAAAAGTTATGGGGGCAATTGTGAGCCTAAATGGCATCACTAAGAGCTCATAATGCCAGTATCAGGTGCAAAAGGTTGTCTTTAAAATATCTAATTCCTTAATCCTTAACTGATGGTACCTTGATCTCAAGTCAATTTTAGAGAACACATTAGCACCTCTGTGTTGATAAAAAATGTCATCAATTCTAGGCAATGGGCATTTATTCTTAACTGTCACCTTATTTAGCTATTTATAGTCAATCCACAGTTGAAGCGATCCGTCTTTCTTTTTCACGAAGAGCACTAGTGCACCTTACAGAGAAGTACTCAGCCTTATAAAGCATTTTTGTAATAATTCTCACAATTGTACTTTTAGCTCCTTTAATTATGTAGGTGCCAATGTAATATAGGGTAATAGACATAAGAGTAGTACCAAGATATACTTCAATTTCAAAATCAAGTTCTCATTACAGAGGTAACCCTAGTAGCCCATCTGGAAACACATCTAAAAATTTTGACACCATTGGTATTTGATTAAGGCCTAGCTTAGTTTTAATAGTATCAACCACGTAGGCTAAGTAGGCCTTATATCCCTTTTGAATTAATAATCGAGCTATCACAATTTTGATGATATTAGGCAAGGAATTTTGTTGACCAACTGTTATCACAATATATCCCTTAGCTATCTTATG
>CANXYI012187212.1:0-11398 GCA_948208565.1 Hura crepitans | reverse complement strand
AACCTATAGACCTTATTTCGAGTAAGAAATTCGAAGAAAACTAGAAGAATTGCTTAATTTTTATGCTTAGTAAATAGTAACCATTTTTAGTTTGAGAAAGATTTTTCAAACTCTAGTGTTTTTCTAGTGTTCTTTTAGTGCCTAGGAGCACATTTATCAAGTCGGATAATTTTTTGAATGCCACTATAATTTTATACAGATTTTAATGAAATGAATATGTAACCTACAATTAAGCAGGGCGAGAAATCTAAAAAAAAAGGGAAAGCCAGGGTGTAAGTGGTCCTCAAGAGTGTATTGTGATCCTCTCAGTATGTGTAATCGAGTTAAATTATGCTTAATTGATATATGCCCTAAATATACATAATACATCAAAGTGAGTAATTATGTGTAAAGTGCTCATTTGTGTGAATTCATAGCTTTAAATATGCTAAATGGTAAATGACATGTATGATGATACATTTAAAAGGATTTGAATATATGGAAATGATGTAAAAGTCATATTATGGTTATAATGCCAATATGTGCATTATAATGTGAAATGGTGTATAATGATGTGTATATGGCTAAGTATGTATATAATTAGATCAAAACATGTTTACACACATACTTAATGTATGATGGAGCATTTTAATTTGTGGAAAACATGAGGAAGTGAGTGAGGACATTATGTCCATATTGTAGTGTGTGATGTAAATTGTAAACATTTATATCTAATTGATATATTATGCATGATTAGGGCATAAAACCATGATGTATGATATATTAGATGTATGTTAATATAAATTATGAGATTAAAATGATCAAATGCCTTGATGATTTTATGTATGGTTGATTGAGTTAAAGAGGCATGCATGGGTGTGTATGTCTTAAAAATGCATGATAGGCATGTTATGTGTTTATATGTGGTATACATTAATGAGTTATGTGTTTATATGTGGTATACATTAGTGAGTTAGGATGAGATGAGATATGTAATAGGTTATGTTGTTAATGCATATAAATGCACATATGTTTTAAGTATGCAACTAGTTATGTGGTATGCACATATATGAATGTAAATGAGTGAATAAACTTATGAGTATGTATTGATCATGTTAAGATGATATATGAAAAGGTATGTAACTTTCTAGCTGAATGGTCAATTGAGGTACCTATGAATATGTATGATTGACATTAGGCACATAAGGGTGATGTATAAGAAATGATGACAAATATGATTAAGTATGTGAGATAAGATGTATGTGGTGGATGATGCATGTATAAGATTTTATGATGCCTTAGCCGAATGGCCTAATGACATGTATGTGGAAGTGTAACCTTAAATTTGAGCTTGTCAGAGGAAATACATGAACACAAAAAAAAATGATAATATATTTCAGCATTATAAAAATGGTGCCTAAGATGAGACAATACATGAGTAATACATGTATGTTAAGTAGCTGAATGTTTAGTATGCTTGTAAGTGTGTGAAATACATATAGGGCATGGATTAAATGATAAATGTCATACAATTGAAGTGTTCATAATGTAAAATAATGCATAATGCAATGTGATTATGATGGATATTGAGAATATGCATGATGTCATGGCCGAATTGTCATGTAATATGACCATAATATGTTTGAGACCTATTATGTTCATGTATGAGGTATTACACTATCATGTAATGCCATGATGCATTTTTTGATGAGATTTGAGCATAAAGCATCTTGAAGGAGCTTATGCTATAATGGAATGAATATGGAAATTTCATGACCTAATGAAAATCAAAGATGCTTATAAGAGTAAATGTAATGTTATTAATGTGTGATGTATGTGCATTGATTTATGGCTTCAAAATGTGGTCAGTTGCATAATATAATATGATTGAACAATAAAATAAGGCTTATAACATAATTTCTCAGTTTATCATTCATTGGCTAAACTAAAGCAATTAAAAGCTATGTTAAGCTTAAATAAGAAGGTGTGACTAGAAAAATTGTTAACAGACCGTATGAGAAATAAATTATTGTGGACAGGTTGACCAATCTACTAAGGAGTTTTATAGCAGCTACTAGGGTACCTTGGTGCCTTGGTGTGTTTTATCCATGGGTCCACTAAATGTCTGACCCACGGGTTTATATTTTTGATCTTTGAATCCATATAGGTGTAGCCACTACAAAGGTCTAATAAGGCCACTACACATATCTTATGCTGGTACAATAGCCATTAAGGTCTAGGAGGGCTATGCACACTCATACTAGTGCAATAGCCGTAAAATCCCTAATGAGGGCCACTGCACACCATGATCCTATTATCCATAGGATATTCATTGTATTCTAAAATGGGCATAATAAAGCAAGTTTAATGGATGTTAATCACATAATATTTAATCATATGATTGAGACATGGTTTTTATTTAATGTATGGCCTGTGATGAGTTATGTCCATGATTTATGTCATGTTATTGCATAAATACATGCTATTGTTGATGTTGCATGTAATGTGATATTATAATGATTATGTTCATGTACATGTTATGTTTTAATATAAAGGCATAAATGCATAAGTTAATTTGATTACACCAATTAGATATTGCTTAGTGCATTGTTTATTTTGCAATGCATAGGTAAAGAGACAGTTTGAGCATAAGCCTTAGAACTTTAAAATTATCTAGAGAAGGTTGTTTCCTTTGGTATAATTTTAGTTTATGTATCTGTAATTATGTGATATGTAGGTTTAAGCACTCATATGATGTATTGCAAAGAAAATGAGCCTAAAATATATATAATGTAATCTTTTTTTATTTCATGGTCTATAATCTATTTTAATGTTGATTTAAATTATTTTTGTTGTATGATATCTTTTCTTGAGATTGAGATTGATATTTTAGGTTGATATATGATATTAGAGTGATAAGAGGATCACAAATATAGTCTAATGATTGAAAATTGATTATAAAAGTGTTGTCTTCAATTATAAGTTACTATTTATTTTGAGATAGTGTCCCAGTATAACCATTATGCTGTTAGGTTTTGGACATAAGGATCCTCAAAATTGAATTGTAACTATATTTTAAAAGTTTTTGGTAATTCGTATTTTCATAAGTTAAATTTAGTTACAAGATATTTTGAACACATGGTTTTAAGATAAGAGTTAGTTGAGTTTAGATAACGTGTTTATTTTCACACTCCTTAGTTAGGTTCAACAATCGGCTAGTGATCAAATTGGGTAAGGGGTGTCACAACCGACACCATTCACTTCCTACCCTTCATTTCCTTTTTCTTCCACTAAAACCCTAATACAAGGCCATTTTTACAAGTTAAACCCCCTAATCTTGCCTTTACAGTCTCCTGAGCATGATTTTAGTGAGAAAAATGCAAAGGAAGGATTAATTTGAGAGAAGTAGAACCTTGATGAATAGTGATAAATTTCTGAGCAAGTGATTTTTCTTAAGGTTTCATATTTTTCTAAGGTAGTATTTAAGGTATAGATGATAGATATATATGATTAGATTTCATTTTGGATATGTGTAGAATTTATTATGAATTTTCTAAAATGAAACCCTATTATATTTGTAGAAAAAGAGAGAGAATTATTGGAGAAAGGAAAGGACAAGCCTTAAGAGGTGCATTTGGAGTGCATTAGAGTCTATTGTAAGTGAATTTAATGAAACAAGAGTTTTATATTATTTGTTTATACCATAAAAGTGTGTATGCATGTCTATGGACTAGTTGAATTATGAATAAATGTAGGTGTTTGTACATGGTGAATGTGTGCATCAGCTAAGGCAATAAATATGTATATGAATGCATGTAAAAAGGATCTAAAAACAATATATGTGTGTGTAAGTGTGAAATAGTCAAATGGTAGCCATAGCATATGTTTGCGTGCATGTGTAATTAAGTGCATGTGATGTGTAAATGAGTTGGTTGTTTAGTTATAAGGAAGATTAGAATGAGAAACTGATGGGAATTTAGGTATTTGTACATTTTTATGCAATGGTCAGATGGTGTACATTAAGGTTACATGGTGTGTATATGAATTAAAAGAAGGTCAGTGCATAAATAAGCCTTAATATGTATGGTAACTATGAATGGGATAGAGAATGGTAAATGACTGAAGTGTATGTGCAAATTGATAATATAACTATATAGCACAACATGAAAATAATGTGATGAACACCTGACCTAATCATGTATAAAAAGGGCATGTAATTATGGTGATGTGTGAGACACTATTGTAATGTAAATGTATGATAACTATCATGACGAGAAATGGTGAAATGAGATATTAAAGAAGTATGCTCTGAAATGTTAGAGTGATGGCCAAACAAAATAAATGTATGTAACTTTAGGTGATATAAAACAAATGGCAACATATGGAATGAAAATAAGAGAATGACTAAGTTAAGTAAACAATAAATAATAAATGGAATTGGCCCATATTAGCTAGACCACTTACTGCATAAGTTAACCGGTCAACTAGGGAGTTAGCAGCTGCTAGTGTCTTTGGTTCATAAGAATTATTGCCTATTGTATGGTAGGTGCAGCTGTTAAGGTTTTAGATGTGAATCTTATACACCTTTGATATTAAGAAGTTTATAAAAGGTGATCCTTGTTATCTGATATATGACACTAGGTGATCGATGAGGGTTGATCCCTATTATCAAATACTTTAGACATTAGGAGGTCCATAAGGGCTGATCCTTACTATCCAGATGTTGGGAAGTCCATAAGGATTGTCCCCACCATTTTGGTATTGAGAGCTTCTTGAGAACTAAACCCTGTTATTAGATAAGTTTGCTATTAAGGCCTATAAAATGGGCCACTGCACAAGTGTGGATCCCATTTTCTAGTGTTAAAAGTGTTGCCTTTGAGTGTGGGCCTTAAGAATAAAATGGACAAGAAGATACCATGTCTTATCAATAGTTTTGTGTCATGATTTGGATGAGAAATAATTAAAGAATAAATAAAGTTAGCTTAATTATGATTTATAATATAATAAATTAGACATAATGTCACATGAGTGAAAAAGGCACATAACTGGTAACATGAAATAATGGTAAAATAATTATGTGTGGCTGAAATGCCTTGTATGGTGTATGGTGCATATGTGTGCAATATAATGCTTGTTTCATTAAATTCACCACTAAGCATATATATAGCATGTCAATTTTTTGATGCACTGGTAGGAGATAGTAGATTGCAGTTCAGCCTCTACCAACTGTGTTATAGCCAACCTATAAGCAGGGTATATGTTTGATATATTGTATCTACAATTTTGTGTAGAGGGCATTCATGTATAGAAGGGTTTGGGCTCAGTCATGTAAACTTATTGTATCATGGTTTGTAAATATTAAAATAGGTTTTATACTATTAATGCCTATGAGATGTATGACTTATATTTTACATGCTTGGATCTGATGATACAATGACAGAGATAACTGTGTGCGTTAATGTTGATATGACTATTTTGGAGGATTAGAAGGATCCATTATGATGAGATGTTGATGGGGATATTTATAGAAGTGTGCTTATGCAGGTGTAAATTTTTTAAATAACTGTTATGCTGCCAGATTTTTGTCAAGGCATGACTTATAACTAATTAGTTAAAATAAACCCATATGCATAACAATAAAAGTTAATTTACATAATCAATGAAGGGTTTTAAAAAGAAAATGAGATGGCAATATGATATCTCTTATTCAGGTCCAATGGTGGATCAAGTAAGGGATGTCACAAATCCCATCAATATGATCTGAGTAAAAAAAACAAAAACCATATAACCATAATATATATTATTTAGCCACCAATATATATTTTTGTAATAATTTTTCAACCATTTTTAAATCTTTTTATATAACTTGGCTTTGATACCATTGTTGATTTCCTTAAATCATGCATAATAAATTTAAAAACTTTCAAGGAAGACAAACATTGATAAGGTATCAAAAGTTTTGAAAATGGGCATGAACAACAGAAAATAGTAGAAGAATTTTACCATTATTTGCATAAAAGTTCCCTTTTTCTTGTATTCACCTCACTAGGGTGTCATAAATATAGTGATCCTCATGGGAACACCTCTAAGGTATCTGCACAAGGACTTGATGATGAGAGAAATCTAAAAAACATAGACACTAGTAAGATTTTTTTAGTAGAGAAGTAAAAGAATGAAAAATCTCCTTATAGTAAGAACACTTTTTGACTCAGAGAGCAGGGAAAATGTTTCTGGTGGCTGATTTTTTAGGCTACTTATATTTAAATGGCTAGCCTAGGTCTATTTTTATCTCATAAAAATTTGACCGATAATTGCCTCAAGTAGGCACACAAAATGGACCTCCTACTAGTCCTTACACAGAGCCTATTTACTAGGCCTTTAGGCATAGATTTTTGGCTCTACTTTAGGTAGCCGATTGAGGCCCTTTTAGGCTCTAATTAAAATTAGCTCTAGACTTTATTTAAGAGCCTTTTAATAATTAAAACACTATAAAAATCATATTAAAATAAAATTCCTAACTAGGCCTCTAAAGCCAAATGTCCCTATCCTTAATTTTAGGCCATATACATTTACTTAGACTCTAAGCCTAATTTTATTTTTCTTTTTTCTATTTCTCTAATAGTTAATGACATCTCAAGTCATTAAATATTTGATAAATTTTATTCTCATCTTAAATTCTTTATGTGCGAGACCTACGGGCTTTGGAGGCATATTAGCAATACATAATGAATTAAAATTCTACTTCAACTAGAATTCTTATGATTTAATCTTATTGAATCATAATTAATAATAATTGTCATGTATAAATATCATAAGAGGTATCTAGCCATGTATCATGACTATCTAAGTGTTGAAAAGTCAAGTGGATTAACTTAACCCTTTTATATATAGTTATCATGTAATAAACTCCTTTCACCACCTTTTATCTCATTCAAGTTTGAGTATGGACTTATGTCAACTCAATACTTAATTAAGTATTTTAATTAAGCCCTAAATATATTGCTCTAATAATTTTATCTTTATTCCTAAAATGCCTTTGTGAATCTCATTCACACTTACATTTTACTTTGGCCAAAGATTTTCGGATAAAGATAACATATTAGAATTGTGAAATAAACTCCCCACTATAATCTAGGCTAGTGAATCCTCTATTAATCACTACCTTATCTTCAACTCTCTCATGATATACCTAATCTCCTAGCTATGTATACTTCTAGTTCAAAGTAAAAGCATCAGAGTCAAATTATGTCACTCCATACTTAAGATAGTTAGTTGTCTCAATTCCAAGGAAACTGGCACCAGAAATATGATGAGATGCTTTCACTGACATAAATTAAGTATCCATTTAAAGATCCTAATGTTGGGTCTCTAATGAACTTGCTTCCCAAGAAAACATCCACATGTTAACTCTAAGCATCGACATGCTTATAACTTGTCAGAAATATTATTGACCTATTTAAAAAGTATAACATGTGCTAGTTTATTTACATTAACAATATTCCTTCCTATTAATACTTTGACCAGGGATCATTTAGATATTATCACATTTGCATGCTATAAGAATCTCACATTATGAACACTTCATGATTTCCTATGCACTATTGTAGATGCCCTACTTTTAGGCCTATGATGATAACATGAGACAAGCTTAAGTAACAAGGCAAGCTACCTAGAATCCAAGTCTATATGGATTAACCTAGTGTAAGTTTGTCTAAACTTAAGCCATAAGGTCCATACCTAATAACCAAGATCCAGACCAGAACAATAGGCCTACGATCGAAGGTCTGCCTGAACAAGCTAAAGCCTATGTCCGCACGGACTTAAATAGACTAAGCCTAGAATAATTGAGCCCAAAGCCCAAGATTCATATGGACAACCCAAATCCTATATCCACAGGACTACAATAGACTCAGCCTAAAACTAGGCCTAAGGCTTATGAACTACAAGGATAGACTTAAAGCCTAAGTTTATACGGATTTACTTCCCAAAGTCCATATGGACTTGCTAACAAAAAGCTTCCAAAAGCATAAACTTTCCATTTAGACTCTATCTCTTAATCTTACTAGAACTCTACCTCTTCTGGATGGTAGAGCTACCCTTCAAAACCTATAAATACCCTTCTCAAAAGAGAAAGGGGAAGAAGGAGCTAAGAAGAAGGAGGTAATCAGTAGGCTCTTAACCTACTATTTTGAGAGTCCAATAGAGGACTCTAAAGCAGGATCAATCTACTAGACCTTTAGACCACACCAAAATCATAATTTTTTCCAAAATCTAACCTTTTGCATTATTGCTTAAAGCTTATTAAGAAGGTAAGATTTAAGGCCTCCTACTATACATATAATATACATTTATGCTATTCACATGGACCTATGATCTCTAATGATTGGTCATAAGTAAGGTGATTTTATGCACATTGATCATAGGAGTATGTCATTATTTTAAAGTATTTTATTATGTATAATTAATAGCTGGCATGTTGTGATTATTCTATTATTTTAATCCTAATCATATGAACCTATCTTGAGGTATGATTATGTTCACACGAATTAAATATATTGATATACATATGAGTTGACGTTTGTGTGGACCGTGGTGTAATATTGCTTTGTTTAACTCTTGCATATTATGTATTGTATGCGCCATATTGACGTATTTAAATGTTGTTATATCATGTGATTATTAGACTCTTTAATATGAATATCATTAGTATGCAGGAATTATTGTGTAGTCTATACGAACTCCCTTTCACAAGGAACATAGTCCATATGAATGATCATGTTTTGTGTACATTGGTTTTGTTATATAGTATAAACAGACTCCTTTTCACAAGGAACATAGTCTGTATGGATGATCATGCTTTAGGTGTGTTTATTATATTTTGCAGTCCACACAGACTCCCTTTCACAAGGACTATAGTCAGTATAAACATCTACTTGAAAACACATGTGTCGGTTTATATGCTCCCTATGATCAATAAATTTGTAGTTTTCCCAATGATAATTCCCTTTAAGTATGCATCATGATTCATTCATTATTTATGTGAAATAAGTTATGATAAGCCTATCCTTTCTTTGGGTCCTTATGGACCATTATATGGTATTACTAACCTTTTATTTGAGTTGTGAAGAAATGGCTATTCTAGTTGAATAGGATGTCCAAATAGACCTAACCATCCTTACATGTAGTAGTCCTCATGGACATATACTCGAGTAGTATTGAGTTTGTAAAGACTTAATAATGTAGAGATAGGACCAAGCATTTTACCCTTTATTTGTTTCTTTGGTTTTGTACATTTTTATTCTCTTAATTATTTTAGGTTGTAATAGGTAACTTAAAAACTTGTTTTACATGCCAAAAGCCTTACCTCACATCAATAGTTTTCTACCTAATTAATTGGTGTTTTCCTAAACAAAATGGTTTTAAGTTTTCTTTAATAAAAGTCACATGAAAAATGTATTTTAACAAAGGCCAATCTCCTAGAGATAGGAGTTGGGAAATTATTGCCAATTCCTATAGAATTATAGGTAATTATTAGGTTAAACAACCACAAGTAAATGGCTTAATTTCTAGTTGTATCTTTTGAACATTACAACTTATTCTCTTTACGTGAAAAGTTGACATATATGCTTTAAATATAATGCTTGCTTGCATGATATAGGATTCATAAATGTTAGAATATAAAGGAAGGTATATTATAAGGGCCATTAATAAGATCTAATTTTGAACCTTTTCTAGAAAAAAGATCAAAGGTCCTAGTGTAGAGCCTGGTGGTAACTCTAAACACAAACCGTTCTCGTCTACTGTAAATTACAATAAATCTACAGTGGCGACACTGTTGGGGACTAAGAATTAAATATGAAAGTGCCTAACTAATATGCCTTTTAATATTTTAATTTTTGTTAATCTCATGTATTTCACCTTATATAAATTGTGTCTCTTTTTACCTTAGATGGTGTTGTAAACAATGAACCCATTTCTCATTCAAGAATGGGTGATTGCTAGCATATCTAACACTCACAAGCCTAGTGCCTTCAGGTATATGAATGGTGAACTAACTGATTGCTATTATCCTTGATTAGAAAGACCCATTAAGATAGACCCCCGCTTGTGAGAACTATAAAGCCTCCTCAGACCAAACTATAAAGTCCATATAATCAAACTTAGCAACTTCCCCTAGGTTGTATGACCCTAAAAGTTTTGTGATTGCATTATGATTGTTATGTGGGCATATTACATTTAACATTATTTGAAGTGGGGCCAAGCCCATTGTGCCTTTTATTTGGAATAGGCTTAACCTAATTTCACCTTAAACATGAATTAAATGTCATAGGCCATTACACTTGCATGTGTTTTAAATATAAGAGGTCATTAGGCCTAATTAGACCCATAATCGAACTTATGCATCCCCCGATGATGCTTAGGTAACCTCACCTAGGAAAGAAATGGCTAAGACCATATATACCCTTCCTTGTATTTACACACATGCATAACATTATATTGTACCTACTACATGACATAAACTTTGTATCTTTCTTATATACCATATAATAAACTTTTACATTTCTATTCTAGTATTTATGTATTGTAAAAACACTTCATGTAGACTTAAGTACACTTCCCACTAACACATGACATGGTAACTATGCATCAAAGGTTGTCATCTTGTAAAGCTTCACCAACTTATTACTCATATATCTTGTGACCTCATTCATACAATAACTATCCGTATCATGCATCCACACATATGTGTGCATCACATTTACATCATTTATGCATAAGGTGCACATTACATGTCATACATCACCTTAGACAATTCATGCATCACCACTAACCCTTTGTTTTGTAGTCACCTTTAATCCACCTACCGAAAGGAGCGATCATGCCTAGAGACAAAATAATAATGAAGACCATGCTAAATGAGATCCTTTAAAACATTGAGAAAAGGATGATGGCTACTATGACCAATGCACTGTCAATTATGTATACCTAGCAAGATAAAGGCCAAACTTCTGCTGCTGATAATAGCAAGAAAAAGATAGCTAATAACCAAGTTTTTGATAAAGAAATACCACTTGTTAAGCCCACTTATAATAGAGTTCTAGCATTAACCGAGAAGACATTAGCTTAAAGCCTAAACATGCCATGCCCCACAAATTCAATATGCCAAATTTGAGCAAGTTCGATAGCACTTATGACCTAAGGACTCACTTAAAGTAGGTGTAGTAGCTATGAGGTTGACCAATCTATTGAAAGCACAAATGATAAGTTTGTTTAGTATGCCTTTAACTGGGTAGGCCCTAGATTAGTACCACAGCTTAAAAAAGAAGATTAAAGTGAATTGGGAAGATTTGGCCCATACATTCAATAAGCAATACTCAAATAATGCAACTATCGAGGTGACCCTCATTGACTTGGAATT
>CANXYI012187200.1:0-16919 GCA_948208565.1 Hura crepitans | reverse complement strand
TCATAAGAAATTCCATAAAAATAACATCACTCACATAATTCTTCAACTATATAACCAATTAGTTACTAATATACTTCAATTAACTTATAGAAATAACAAGGTTTATGAATAATAAACTTACTTGCAAATGAGCTTTAGACCACTCCTTTCTAACCTCTTTTCCTCTAAAATTTATCTCTTCTTAATATTGCTTTAAAGGCTTCAATATGGTGATTTGGATGAACTATTAATTATCACTTGATTTCTTTGTGTTTATGGCTATTTGGTGGAAGAAATTTAAGGCTTAGGAAGGGTAGAAAATTTTGTGTAAATGAGGGGAGGATGAAGGAGTGTTAGCTGCCATTGTATGAATAAAATATATTATTTTCATTTATATAAGTTGATCCAATGGCTAGGATTAAAAGATGTAGCATTACACATGGATGGCTAGGATTTTTTTCCATATGTATATTCATAAAAAATATCATTTAATCATTTACACTTCATTAACTCCCTCTTTCCACTTGGATGGCTAAGATTTACCATGACACTATTTAATCCAATGGCCCAAAATGCTCCCTACATAATTATTTGTCATTTTTCTTACACATATGTACATTTAATTGAATTTATTTCGTTAATTTTTTTCTCATAGTTCTTATCTTCAGAAAATTCCAACATTGTCATTTTTGGATTCCTCATCATTTTTTACCATTAGGGTGTGCCACTTATGGAATTTTTTGAGCATGTTTATGAATTTTTTCATTCAGCTCTAAGTAATTTACCATAAACTGTAATTCAGATTTTATTTTTGACTTTTAACCCCTTATATGAGATCACATGCTTCTTAAATTTTTCTATAAAGTATCTTATAATTAATACAAATTTTTGGTTGAGTTAGCTCCATTTGGCCCAAGAACACTATTCACGGCCCATGTGGCACTATTCATCGGGCCCCCTCCCAAACCTCATTTTTCTCACACTTTCTCATCATTATTCGGCCACATATCACTTTTTTATTACTCCCATATGTCTCTCTCCTTTTTTTGACCATGGATAGTGAATTTTTCATTTTGCCCCTAGTTTTTTCATGAAATTATCATTTTGACCTTTAGTCATTTTTCGCTCTGTAGTTCACACCAACCAACTCTATATGATTCGTACATCCATTTCATTCCCCACTTTTCTTCTAATTTCATTTCTATCCTTGTGAAAGCCGGACCGAAAGTCGAGGTGTGACAACAACTATGCATACATATTTGATATTGAATTAGTTAAAATTAAACCTTTTAATATTGGCACTGAAAATGAACCTAAAAATATTTTAATTGTGTTCAACATTACCTCTAAAGAGAAGAAAAATTTGAGAGATCAATAATAAGATACAAATAGTTTTTTGTATGGACTTATCAGGATATGCCTACATAGACAGATCTATCACAGAGCATGCCATTTTGACTTATGAAGAGGCTAAAGTGGTAAAACACAAATCAAGATGCATGAGACTAGAACGGGCTAAAAAGATCAAAGAGGAAGTTCACAATCATTTTGAGGTGAAGTTCTTTGAATATGAAAAATGGCTTACTTGTTTAGCAAAAGTGGTTCTAGTACCAAAGAAGGACGAAAGTGTGAGATGTGTGTACATTATTAAGATTTGAATAAAGCTTATCCAAAGGATGATTTTCCACTTCCTCACATCGATATTTTAGCATGATTAGCCTTATAAATATGCCATAATCAGATTCTAAATAAGATCACTAACAAGATCAACACAGCCTTTATCACAGAGTGGGGTAACTTTTATTACAAGGTTATGCCATTTAGGTTAAAGAATGTTGGAGCAATTTACCAATGTATGGCAACTAAGTTTTTTAAGGACTTGGTCCATAGGGAAGTAAAAGTGCATATGGATGACATGATGGTCAAGTTTGACACTAGGGAGGTTTAAATGAAATGACCAACATAACTTGCAACTCAACTCGAAAAAGTGTGTTTAGGGTAAATTTAAGAAAGTTGTTAGGACATATAGTTAGTCAATGGGGCACAAAAGTGGATTTAGACAAATCTAAAGTGATTATTGAAATGCTTGCTCCTAAAATAGAAAAAGAGGTACGAGGCTTTCTAGGCAAAATTTAGTATATCAGTAGGTTTATTACTAAACTAAGCATATTTTGTGAACCAATTTTTAAGCTATTGAAGAAAGATAATCCAGTGAAGTGGAATAAATAGTGTCAAGCAACTTTCAATAGGATAAAGTAGTATCTGACTAATCCTTCAAATCTTAGACTCCTACAGTTGCATCGATTTTTAATTCTATACTTGACTATCGAGCAGAGTTCAGTAATGACCATGTTAGCACAAGAAGATAAGTTCGGGGTTGAATTTTCCATTTATTACTTGAGTAAGAAGTTTCTATCATATGAAGAGAAATCTGTAAAATTGGAAAAAATATATTTGTCTATGATTTAGGCTATGGAAAAGTTAAGCATTGTTTTGAGTCCTATAAGGTGCAAGCTATGGCTAAGCACAATCCATTCAGGCATCTTCATTATACTCTTCCTTGGTAGGTAAATTGAGTAAGTGGTTAATACTATTGCAAAAATTTGATATAAATATATTACCAGAAAAACCATCAAAGGGAGAACAATAGTTGAATTCTTGGCATAACTTATTAAGGGTGATCAGTTTGAATTTGAATTTTCTAATGAACTTCTGAATGTTATTTTGGAGAAAGATTAGACAGTGTATTTTGATGGACCAACCAATAATAAAGATCTAGTACAGAAGTTATATTAATTATTCTGAAAGGCAAAATAATTTTGCTTGCAAAAAAGCTAAACTTTTAAGCCACTAATAATGTAGCAAAATATGAAACATGTATCTTTAGCTTAGAAGCTATACTAGTTCTGGGGGAAAAACCTATAGAAGTATATGCAGACTCGATACTGGTAGTATACTAAGCTTCAAGAGAATGAGCTATTGGTTTTATATGCAGAATGTCTCAATCAGTTGAGCTCTAAATTTGAGGTTTGCACATTCCATCACCTTCCGTGAGAGGAAAATCAGACGGCAAATGAATTAGCTGCCTTAGTATCAATATGGGATAAATCGACAGGTGTGTAGATGAGACCTATTATGCTGTTAAGTTTTAATAAGCCATGTTTTAAGAAAGAACATGCTATTATAATGAAGGAATTTAATGAAAAGCCTTCATACTTTAACATACAATGGCATTTAAAGGATTGGGTTTATTCGTAGAGTTCTTCTAGAAAAAAATGGCAATGTTGAAACTTGTGACACAATTCATGTGTTATAAGGGTAATTTATACAAAAGGATGCCAAATAGGTTACAACTAAGATGTGTGGGTTAGATGGAGGAAAAAAAGATTCTAGAAGAAGTACATATGAGAGCTTGAAAAACTTATATGAACAGAGCCATTTGGCCAAAAAGATCCTAAGACAAGGGTTCTACTAGTTGACTAAAAAAACAAATTGTGTGAAGTTTGTTAAGAGATGCTAGAAATGTCAAATGCATATGGATAGGGGGCATCTTCCTCTAATAGAGCTACACAACTTAATATCACCCTAGCTGTTTGTAGCATGGGGAATAGATATAATTAGAGAAAAAAAGGTTGCTAGCTTCAAATGGTTATAAGTACAATTGTGGTAATTGAATATTTCTCAAAATGGGTGGAAGTTGTTTCCTACAGTAAAGCGGGTTCAATATAGATGGCTCAGTTTATAGAGAAAGATCTCATTTGTAGATATGGGGTTCCACATCACATAGTTTTTAATAATAGAGTATAATTTCAAGGTACAAGAAGGTATCTGTTGGCAAAGTACAAGATTAAGCACCACAAATCTTCCTTGTATAAGCCCTAGGCTAATGGAGCAATAGAGGCAGCCAATAAGAACTTAAAGAGAATTTTGGCAAAGATGGTGGAGACTTACAAAAATTGGGTTGACAAATTGCCTTTCGCATTATAGGGATATAAAACTTAAGTCATGACTTATATAAAAGCTTCTCTATTTTCGAGGGTTTATAGTTCTGAAGTCATTTTATAAATTGAGATAGGGTTCAATCACTGAGAGCTGCTTTAGAAGCTAAGATACCATAAATATAGTGGATAGAGAATAGTTATCAACAGTTGACTCTCCTTAATGAGAAAGGGATGAAGGCTCTATACCGCAATTAAGTTTATTTAAAACTTATCGCAAAAACCTTCAATAAGAAAGTTAGGCCTTAAGTGTTGAAAGAAAGAAGTGGAATTTGTTTAAAATAATCCAAAGTGGTCACCACATATCCGAGAGGAAAATTCAAGCCCAACTAGGAAGGCCCTTACGTGCTTAAACAACTTTTGTCAAAGGGGTTTGCAAAGATTACTGATCTAGAAAGGAATGAATTTAGAGAACCTATCAACATTAATTGACTAACAAAGTTCTATTGCCAAAAAAAGAGACCTCATTAGGTTAAAAACCTAAACAAGGCAACATAGGTAAAAGTTAGAGTAGCCCACTAGGGCAAAAACCCTGTATAGGTCTCTGTAGGCAAAAATTGGAGGAATGAGTTAAAATAATTAGTTAAGAAAACCCTAAAGGGATAACTAGTAATAGGGGTACCGCTATAATGAAATTGAAGTATTTTGCAGTGCCAATGTTAAAAGGATTCAGTACCTTTCTAACTACATTTAGTGCCTATATGGTTATATTCATTGTGTAAAATTTTGTATCATTTTGCTATTATATATCACATGAAGTAAATTTAAAACCTCTATAGTAGTGTATTGTAGTCAATTACATGTAAGAGAGTAAAGTCGCTGGCTATGTGATGATTTTCCTCGTATTTCTAATGATGTTTGTTTATTATATGGTGCAATTTGATTGATCGACTTGAAAATTATAAGACGGTGTAGACACTCAATTTATCCAGGGCACCCAATTCATTCGATAAAAATTAAATGATAATTTTAATAAAGTTTAGACTTGAATATGTATTTATTAATTGTTATTTTTTTAATTATCATGAACTTTGTTGTTATTATTATTTGAATCATAATTATTAGTGTTATTTTTGTGCCTAGTATATTATTATTATTATTATTATTATTATTATTATTATTATTATTGTTTTGTCATTATTATAGGTATACGTCTAAGTCTATAAAATAATAAATAATTGAATTAGACCAAGGCTCAATTCTAGGCTATATGCTAATTTATTTTACCATTTTCACATGGACCCAATTCAATTTACTCAATCCAATAAATATAAAAGTATAAAAAAAGAGAAAATAATAATAAAATTTGAATTATAATTAAATAAAGTAAAATAAATTTTAGGTTAGGCTTCGGCTTGGGCCCAAATCTGATTTATGTTACGAACTAAAATTGAGTTTGGGTCGGTCCAAGTTAGACCCAAATTTAATCACATACATATATTAATAATAATAAAAAAAAGAAAATAAAAATAAGATAAATATGAGGTTGAGCTTGAAGCTTGAGCCCAGTTTATATTACAAACGAAAATTAAGTTCGGCCAGCCGAATTGAGGATTAAATTTAGTATACAGATACAAAAAAAATGAAAATAAAAAATAATAAAAATTAAATTTTAAATTTTGCTTCTAGAGGAAGGATTGCCAGTTGCAATTTGCAAGAACCCATGAAATAAAGAACTGGTTAATGAATGTTTAAAGGTTTAATTTTTTGGATAAAACATAAATGCAAGCCTCAATCCTGGGATCCCGTTAAAAGCTAAGTTTTCTTTTTTTAGAAAAAAAGGGATTTACAACATTCTTAACATTATACAGGCATAGTAATCTCGCCATTATAAAAGATCACTTAACAGAAGTATTTCCACACATGAATAGTGAGAGAGCGAGTAATTGAGAGATCATCAATAGCAAAATTTTGGCTTTGCAAAGAGAGGATAAACAATTAAAGTCATTTATGCTCCTTTCAAAAGTCAAGTTCAAGTCTTCTAAATACCAAGTATATATTTTTTTTATTCAAATTAAAAGCATAAGGGTGATCTGTATTCATTAAAAATAGACAACAATGTCTAACTTTCTGGAAATATAGAAAACTATTAGTATTAATAGTGTACCTTTATGATTCTAAAAACCTATCTTATTTATTTGTAATTACACCTATTTGATTTTCTTTTTTTTTAAAATTTTTTTATTAATGCCTTTGGAGTTTTTTTTATGTCATGCTACTATAGTTTTTCTTTTATTTCAAAATCCACCAACAACCTAAAATGTAGTAACAATACATTGATGTGAGTTTAAATTTAGTATCTTAAAAATTAAAATCCCACATAAATTGTGATTGTTCCATATTTTAAGGGGCAAATAATTGAATAAAGAATACATTATATAGAATAAAATCACAATATCCCATTCCTTATTGGGCAGACTAAAATTCATGTTTTAATAGTTAAATTGAAAACCCGTTATTTAAAATGATGTTTTATTTAATTTTTTAAAAGAGTGAAGAAATTTCTAAAATAGTAAAAAAAATTCTAATTGTAACCAACAATGGTCATGAGCTTAAGGAATCCAATTCATTAACTCATTTAAAAAAAGAACTTAAATTTATGAAGTATAAAAAAAATAAAAAAAGCAGTAATCTTAATAGTGAATCGTGACATAATAATAATAATAATAATAATAATAATAATAATAATAATAATAATAATAATAATAATCTAGAGTCATGTTAAAGGATAAGGAATCCAAATTTAATTAACCTATAAGAAAGCATAGATCCAAAAAGTACAAAAAATAAATAATGATTCTACCAATAGATATATCAAAGGCAAGACAAAAAGTCATAATATAAAGCAATAATAGACAAATACAAATATTCCAAAACAAAAATAAAAAATCAATTAAATAAATATTAAACCCAGTTTAACATGCAAATTAAAATAATAAATAAAAGTAACAAGAGTAATAATCGAAAAGGTTAAAAAAAGGAGGGATATCATTTTATCAATTAAAAGTTTTGTAACTAAGCAATAATTAAGATTAAATTCTCAAAATTCAAAAAGACCAAATAAAAAAAATCATAGCTTAAAACAAAGAAAAAAAAGGAAACATAGATAATATACAAATCAAGCTTAATAAACATAGATATAAAGGTTAGTGAATAGATATAAAGTAATAACCACATATTCAAATTTATCAAAATAATAATCACATATACAAAATTAGCATATCAAAAAGGAAAAATTCACAACATAAATCTAAAAAAAGAAAATCAACTCCCCAAAAAAGAAAATTTTAAATATATAGAGTAGGTTTAGATCGGTTCTTCCAAAACAAAATTGCAATTCAAAAGTATGGAAGATAAAAATGATGCGCAACATGTAATGCAAAAAATGAATATTAAAGAAAACAAATCAAAAGAAAAGGGATAGATCTGAAAATAAATTTCGTATAGATTTAGACAAAAAAAGAAGAGAGAAAAGAAATAATAATAATAATAATAATAATAATAATAATAATAATAATAATAATAATAATAATAATAATAATAATAATAATAACAATTAGGAGATCTGGGATAAATTAATAAAATAAAGGCCTAAAATGCAAAATAATAATCAATATACCTGAAAATTAATAAATAGATCTAAAAATAATAAACACGACTAAAAAAATATAATTTTACAAAAGTGAAGATCTATATAAAAAAAATGGATTAATAGATCCAAAAAACCAATAAATGTGGATCTAAAGGATAAAAAAATCAAATAAAGGGACATATTAAAAAATAATATAGATCTTAAGTAAAAGTAAAAAAAAATAAAAAGAAAATGTATAAGGAAAAGGGAAGGTGCAGATCAAATTTTTTTTAGATCTAAGCAACAAGCAGAAAAAATCAAATATGCAAGCTTGAAATAATAATAATAATAATAATAATAATAATAATAATAATAATAATAATAATAATAATAATGCACTCACATAACTTCTTAAAAAGGGGAAAGAAAGGAAATACATAACATAAAAAATTATTATTATTTTTTTCAAAAAGGAATTTTTTAGGACCATAAACTCGGACCTGATTTGAAAGTTATAAATTTAAATATAATATCTACAAAAAAAAAAGAAAATTAGACTAAATGAAAAACCAAAAAAGAAAATAGATAAAAGAAAAAAATCTTTTTTTAATCCAAAAAATTATCTTCTAATAGTCATCAAAACCACGAGTGGAAATAGGGTAGAAAGAGAGGGATCAAATATCAAAATGTTAGAAAAATAAAGAAGAGGGGCTGATAAAAAGAAAAGAGAGAGAAATGACAGAGTTGGCAGACGAGAGGAAAGAAGGAAGAGAGAAAATGAGGTTTTATATGGAAAAATTAGGGTAAATATATTAAATTACAAAATACACATGTAGTTAAGGGTAGAAAATTCTAGTAAGGGGTAGATAAATAATTACACATGAAACATTAATCGTAAAAACAAAGAATTAAAGGACTAAAATTGTAAAACTAGCAATAGCAAAAAGAAAAAGTCAAATTTTTTTATCGTTATTAAAAAAAAATTAATGTATCTTTAGATTATTTAAATGTTATCTGTTAAATTTTTATGTTAATGAATTGATTTCTTTAAGTGTGATTTGTAATAAAAAAATATAAGTTATTAAAATCAAAATTCATTATCTTGAATTAATAAATTTTCTCTTGAGAATAGAAATTTTATGAGTAACATAAATTGTTTAAAAATAAATTGTGATAGCAGATTATAAAAGTATGCATACTAAAATTTAAATTTCATTTATTCATAAAAATCACATTAAAGCCATATAGAGGTGTATATATATATATATATATATATAATGGAGTCAAAGTCGATTTCATAAAATGAAAGCTCATTAAATGTCGAAAATAGTTATTAACCTTACTAGAGTCAGCTTTGATTCTTAACATTTGAGTACATCCTCATGAGAGTAATTATATTTTAATTTTTTTTAAAAGTTAGTATTCACTCTAAAATTTATTAATTATCAATAATAAGTATGAATTAACGTAGACTTAATTTATAAAAGAAAATAGAATTGTATCATTGCATGACATCCTTGATGTAAGGGCAATATGGATGCCTAATACCTTCTTTATGTGTAATAAGACCTCCAAACTCAATAAAATGTAGACAAATATTTTGTGTCAAATTACATTTATTTTAATTGGTAGGTGACTCCATAATATTATTTAACTTTCTTTAATTTATTATTTTTAATGGGTTAGCTATAGCTGGCGACTCCACTGGAGACATTTTTTATGGGTCTATATGTTGTGTTTGATGTATGTTGATTAATTATTATTCACAATTTGTATGTATGGTATTAAAATTAAAACTTTATAAATTGGGTTAATCACACCCATCACTTTTGGTCAATATTGACCTTCTTTATTTTTAGATACAAGTCGAGAACGAAATAGGGGTACCATCGAGGGAAATCTGATGTTGGGTTGTGAAAAGTTCTCAACCAAACCTTCCATTTATCAGTGATGATGTGATAGAGGCTTTGTTAGTTTGGCATGGATGACAACAAGATGACTGAAGGTTTAGACCCTAAACCATAAAGACAATACCACGTTTTACAAATAGATCCTCAACATCACAGGTTAAACTTAGAAACCACATTTAGGCCTAAACATTGCAAACCATAGATACCTAAAATTTATAAATAATTAGAAATAAAACATATTCATGCATCTTATTTTTATTCTAAAAAATGCTTTGCCGAAATGAGTTATGTAACTTATGTCATTTGCTAGTTATGTAGAGTATTTTCATCACTGGAGCTACAAAATTACCTTTTAAATTGGCCAAGACAATAATGAAGCAAGAATCCAAATAGAGAAACAAGGAGATGGTGTATTGATTGCAAGCAGTATTGTTGAGTCATCATGGCTCAATTTCTAGCCTATTTAAATTAATGGATTGGCATCCTGACTATCCATATATGAATTGTCTATATGTTCCATCTGAATAAGTTGCCAAATTTACTAAAGAAGCTTACTGCCTACTATGGTACTTATGCAAATGTTTCCACATTAGAATGATTTTGGACAAAAAAAATGGTTGTTAGGTTGTTACATAGAGGAAATCAATGATCCAACCCATGTATCTCTTTTCACTAAATGGATATTGAATTTTATGATGCCTAACTAATGGATGGGAATAATACAAAATGAGTCTAATAGCTATGTATTAGTTATCTTCAAAGTAGAGAAAGAATTGCATTCGACTGAAAATGGCATCAAATGCTCCTTTAACTGCATAGGTAGACAGGAAAGAATTATTGTGTGCTTGTAATAATGAGTCCAAGAATTCAATTCCTTCTGCCCTGATGTCCCTAGGTGCTTACCATTTTTATGGGCACCTCAAGTGGAATACTTTGAACTTTCCATTGAAGAGTATTATGGTATATTGTAGCTGAGAAGTTGATTATCTCGATTAGCTATTAGTCCACATTCAAGCAGATAAAGAGCAAGCATATTAAGAAGACCAATAAAATGGAAAAAAGAAAATGTCTATTTTTGTATTTTTTTGTAAGTTTCACCTTAGGGAAATGAATTAGAGAGATATGTGTTATTATTTAGTTATTAGTTTGGAAATAATGACATATATCTCTTTAAGTAGATAGGTGTAACCATTTACAAAGTTATGTAATTGAACAATGATCATGTAATCTTCTTTCTTATTTCAATAAATGAATAATTCTCCTTGATTAGTATTCTAATAAACAATGCTGCATAACTCATATTGGCAAAGCACAAAGTTTCATTGCATATATTATAACATTATGGGCATATTTTAACATTTTATAGGTTTGTAAAATGCTTTTAGAGACTAATTAATTGAAATACCTTTAAGTCAGTGTGCAAGCCACAAAAATAATTGATTTAAATATGGAAACCATCTTCAAATTCTCCAAGCTTGAGACTAAAGAGGCAATAGTATTTTGGTAGAAAGGATGTTGTCACTGCCAAAAATGAGAGAGGTTAATTTCCAACAAAGCAATTGAAGCCACTTAAAGATATTTTTTAGCAATATATGACTTCAGAACAAAGAAGGTGTTTTGATAAGCAATATGGGTGGATCGCTTACTTAATGTTTATTTTAAGGCCTTAGAAGATGATCAAAGTCATGATACATTATTAAGACCCTAGTTATAAATGTTTCACTTTTGGAGATGTGGATATGACTCCAATAATAGAATAATATAGGTTCATGCTCAATATAGAAAGAATGCTCAGAACTTACAAATATTCCAGAATAAAGAAAGGAAGAAAACAATTAGCTAAGATTGTTTAGGTACATACAGACCAATTGCTGGGATTGGAGGATTTTGACATAAAGGCTATGAAAGTTGAACCCTATCCATTTTTCTTAAGAACATTTGAATGAGGAAAGGGGTTCTTAAGTCCTTGCTTTATTGGTTTATAGGTTGGTTTTATTCTTGAGGTATCTAAATCAAGTAGACAAAAGAGTGATAACTTGCTTCAACCAAATATCCAAAATAGGAGACCACGCACCATGTATTCTAGTAGAAATTTTTAGAGCTTTAACTTTTTATTGTAAGGAAGGAAGAGGATGATTTACAAGGCTCTCAATCATTTGAAATACCATTCTTCATTATATTTTCCTTAACTTAAATATGATGAGAATTTTAATGTGTGTAAGAATCATGTTTCCAAATTTAGACTGGCGAAATAGCCTGATACATAATTGAAGATGAAGAGATGGTTACAATTCTTTCATGATTTTATTGAGGATGATATATCCTCGATGTTGTATTAGAAGAAAAAGGCAAACATGCTAATTACTTTTGGAGAATATAAATGGGTTCATTTGCTAGGACCATAGAGAGGAATTTCACATTCACCTGCAATGGTGATAGGGCAATTGGGTTCTCTTCAGTTTATTTTGGTAACTAGTGGACTACATGGGTTCTCTTTTGATTGCATGGATGAAAATTTTAGATCAAAGGTTAAAAAGATAGCAAGAACCTAGAACCACTTGAAGATTGCAAAAAAGGGAGTTATGAGATTAGGATCAATAGGAGGATATACAAAGTGGCATAAAAAAAGAGGCAAGGGATTATCCCACTCGGAGTGAGAACGGTTTTAAAAAATTGTTAGAGAAAGGAGAAATTCCCCATAATCCTTATCTAGAAGCTTTAAATGAAAATGCATATCCAATAGGAAATGTTGTAAAATGGATTAAGGCTATCACTGAGGCTGAATAGAAAGCTTTTAACTTGAAGTAGCATAATAATGAGCTTCAAGAAGAAATCAGGATATTAAGGTATCAATTATTTACCTAGACTCAAGCTCGAAAGAAATGGGAGCATGCCATAGATGTAGAATCAATGTTGTTCAGGTAAGAGAATGAAAAGTCAAGGCAGAAAATGAGATTCTAATGAATGAAATCCAAAAAAACATGAAAGGGAAGAGAAAGGCAAACGAAGGTGAATTAAGTCAGAGCAGCCTTAAGGAAAGGTGGCTAAGGAATTTGGTAGGGATCCTTTATGATCATATTAATGTATAGAAGGCAAGACATGATGACCTTTAGGCATAATAGGATTGCCTTTATTATGAGTTTGCATGATACCATGATAGTAGGGTATTACTATTAGCATAACTTCATTCGAGTTTGCAATTAGATTCATTATCTCATAATACCTTGTACTATGTGGCTGAGCACTTTAATCTTCTCTCAAAGCACTTAAAAGAGTTAGAGGAGACTTATGTCCCCTTAAAAGAAAGAGGTCGAGAGATGCTTTTCTTTTTAGAGGACCTACACCAAGTGCTGTCATTTTATGGGTAGTTCAAGTGACTTTGGGGTGTCTTGAAGCTGTCATCCTTTCACTATGTTATGTATTATGTTTAGTGTCGTGAACTTTGTTTGATGTATAAATATGTGTTTGTTTAATTTGTTTAGCTACTTTATGATGGGAATTATGTATTGTGATATTATGTTAAGAAGTTCTCATAATGTTATGTTTAGTGAAATTATGGTGTTTAATTTAAAGTAGCTATATCTTTACATTATTACATGACATGAATTCAAATAATGAAAGGGTTGAATAAGATTGCTAAATAAAATCAAGTAATCAATAGCTCACAAATTTGAATATTCGTTATACAATTATTTGTACCTAACCCATTGACAAAGATGACTATTAGATGAATATGTTCAAAAGGAATTTAGGTAAGATATAAACAAAATAAAGGAGCAATTGTCTAAAGTGGCAAGCTTGAAAGAACAATTGGCAAAATTAATGGAACTTCTTAAAGGGAAGAGCATATTACAAGCCTACAGGGTTCTTCAATGTTACTAACCCTTGTTAAACTAATGACAAGGATTGTGATGCCACCACGAATGACACCACCAAAATGCCTTGAGATGGGGCAAAATTACATGCATAATACATCTTACCAATAGGTTATGTAGTTAGATTTTCTTATAAAATAACCAAATACATTTAGGGTTGTACCAAATTTAGATGATCCTATGGTCCAAATTGTTCTAAAGACTATAGTTGATAAAATAATGTCCAAAAAGTTAGGAATCTTCGAGGAAGGCCTTAAAGTAGTGGAGGCTATTAATATTTTTGGGACTACTGATGTGTCATAGCTATGTTTGGTTCTAGATGTGGTAATTCCATTTAAGTTCAAAACACCTAAATTTAAAAATCTACCCATAAAGCCACTTATTATTGTATTGTAATAGGATGGTTGCTTATGTTGAGAATGAGAATTTGCTTATACACATGTTTCAAAAAAGCCTCATAAGACATACCTTTAGATAGTGTATGCAGCTTGATAAGGCTCATATAAAGAGGTGGAAGAATTTTGCTAATGCAAGTTTAATGCATTTTTAAAGCAATATAAGCATAATATGGAAATGGCTCCTACTCATAACGATTTGCATGCCATAAAAAAGAAGAGGTATAAAACATTCAAAGAGTGTATACAACATTAGAGGAATAAGGTGTGTGTCATTCCACCACTCACCTAAAACGAGTTAATCTCCAATTTCTTAGATACCTTTAGAGATCTATATTATAATATGATGTTGGCAAACACCACGACAAATTTTTCGGATTTTGTCTTAACATGAGAAATGGTAGAACAAGGAATTAAAAAAGGCAAAATAGAAGATAAACAAGTAGACTTAAACGAGGCCTAGAAATATGGTAGAGGAAAGAAAAAAGAAGGAGATGTGTACATGATACAAGGAAAAGCTCAAGAAGCAAATGCGTATGTAACACGTGTAGCTCTTACCACATTGCAATTGTAACCTGTTTCTTAAATTATGCCAGCCTAAAAGGTCAAGCTAGTTCAGGAACTTGGCAAATAAGGAATGTTGAACACATTGACCTAATCCCATTAACTTAGGCATAATTATTACCCTAATTGTTGCAAAATAGTAAGTTTACACCCTTTGAAACCCTTTAACCACTATTTCCAAAGTGGTATAATCAAAATGCGAGGTGCGAATATCATATGGGAATAATAGGGATGTGTTAAAAATTGTGCCATATTTAAAAAGTAGGTATAAAATCTTTGAGATGTGGGATGGCTTAAATTTGATCAAGAATATCAAACATCCTTAAGTGTGATAAATAACCCTCTACTAAAATTACGAAGGGGGTAAAATGGAGGCAATTCTGAATGAGGAAGAAAATCAATTTACTCTAAATTTGGAATAATGAATAATCAATATCTATTAGAAGCTCTAGTTAAGCTCAAATGATAGTCCTAATAGATATGATGGAAAGAATGTATCATTTAAAAAGTGAATTCAAGAGCTGGTGGACAACAAATTGATATCAATAAACAATCCACTAGAAGATATAGGAATGATGGAAGGAAAGCTAAGCAGGCTAATCCCTATTACTATCTATTGCTACCTAAAAATGGCTAAAATCATGTGTTTAGCTTTGTCAAAGATATTGGCAAAAATTACATTAGAAACTCCCAAGCCTTTCATGTAAAAAAGTTCTAAGGATATGCCATAGAGATATGAGTGTACAATTATTGCCCAAAAGGTAGACTTAGTTAAGACAGAAGATGTGGAAACTAGAATAAGGGGAATCATGAAGAATGGGAGATGTTACCTTTTTGAGAAAGTAAACCAATAGTGAATGAAGAACTGGAGCATGATAGAAAAGGGAAAGAGGTAGAATCAAATAAAGAGGCTATTTTAGAAACCAAGCACAAGCAATCATTTAAAACTAAAAGGCCAATATCTCAAAAAGAATGTATGAGTTTCTAAAACTAATAAAGTAGAGTGAGGATAAAATTATTGAGCAACCTAATCATGGCATTTGAACCACACTGCGAAACACTTCTTAAAGTGCTAAATAAAGCCTATGTGCAACATGAATGGGAAATTTGAATAGCATAATAGGAAATATGGTGGTTGTGAATTATATTACTTTTATTAATGATTAAATTCCACTAGAAGGAATAGGACAAGTCAAAGCATTGCACATTTTAGTGAAATGCAATGATTATTCAATATTGAGGGTATTGGTCGACAATAGATCATCCCTTAATGTGATGCCAAAATTCTCTTTGGTCAAGTTGCCAATTGATTATTCCTTCATAAAAGCAAGTAATATGGTACTGAGAGCATTCAATTGCACCAGAAGGGATGTCATAGGCAAAATTGAGTTGGCTATCCAAGTGAGACCCGTAGTGTTCAATATCACCTTGCAAGTTATAGAGAAAAATCTTACATACTACTGGGAAAACCTTAGATTCATAGCACAGGGGTAGTCCTGTCATCTTTTCATCAAAAGCTAAAAATCATAATTGACGAAAATTTGGTAGAAATATATAGAGAGGAAGACATCTTGATTACTAAACCATCTAAGGCTCATTACATAGAAGTAGTCAAGGAAGCTTCAGAAAGTTCCTTTCAATCGTTAGAAGTGGTGAATGCCATATTCGTCCTTATGAGTAAGAAGCTTTAAAAGCCTTATTTCCCAAGGCAATAATTATAGTGGCTCAAAAAATGATGGAAGAAGGATACTAGGTTAGACAAGGATTGGGGAACAGCCTTTAAGTCATGAAAGAATTTTTGGAACCCTACAACAACACCAATTGAGCAAATTTAAGATAACAGATGACAAAGGAAGATAGGAAAAGGATTGGAATAGAAAGATGTGAAAAGTGATTGGCTTGGCTTTAAAACTGAGAGCCTAAATTCCTCTAGATAAGATGCCCTAAGTTAGAATAAGTTTTTCCAAGTAGTAGATGGTTTGTACCAAATATGGATAAATACAAGAAAGCCTCTAGTGTTAACATGATTAATGAACAAGATGAAGATTTAGATAATTAGGTGCATCTCTATGAGCCAAATCATGAGTTATCAAAATGGAAATCTTATAATCTTCTATCATCTTCAAAGAAATTTTAAGCATGTTAAAAGAACTATAATACTAATAAATAATGGCTATGCCTAAGGTGGCAAAATTTGTATCTTTTGTCTTTTCAATTTCTTCCAAATAAATAAAATGCATATTTTGCTTTGTCCATTCTCTTTATTTGAATTCATTTTCTTTTATTTTACACATTGCTCAGGGATAATAATCACTTAAAAGATGTAGATGATGATAAATCAAAATATGATTCTGATAATCCAATAAATGAGATTAACTTAGAGGGTAGTACATGAGAAGATGAGGCAAAAATATCATTATAATTGGAAAGGATATTGGAATAAGAATAGGAAGCTATGAGACCTTAACATGAATTGATAGAGACAATTAATTTGGGAATACCAAAAAATCACAAGAAGTTAAAATTAATGGAGCGTTACCTCCCAAATTAAATGGATGAATAACTGCATTATTAAAGGAATAAATGGATGTGTTCGCTTGGTCTTACCAAGATATACCTAGGTTAGA
>CANXYI012187178.1:0-11930 GCA_948208565.1 Hura crepitans | reverse complement strand
TATGCATTTAACATGTCATAAGTTTCAAATAATTTTTATAGCATTTTTTTCAATTTCTATGTATTTATTTACATTTATTTCAATTATGCCATATTATGCGTAATGCCATAAATGAGTAATTAAGCCAATTTAAAGTGATTACACTTACACTTACTTAACAGAGTCGTACGGGACCCCTGAAGTTAGCTCATGCCTTCTCCTTACCTCAGGAGGCTCAAGTTGTCGTTTCACCTATGAATTCTAATGGGTATGAATTTCAAAAAATAATATAAAATAATCTAGAGGTCAAAAAAATATTCCGAGCCTAAATACATACTCTATGACATCCTAAGAACCTGTGAAAATAAAATTTGTGAAAAAATAAATCTCGAGAAAGAGAAAGTCACAATTCATCTCGGGTTTCTTTTTGACTTTTTTCTCGAAATACTCCACTATTCCGAACGAATTTGATGTCCACGGGCTCATCTCAAAATGCTCATCGTTTCGGGTGTAAGCTTGCTTGGCAAGTCTCTCCGAGGAGAGAGAAAATGCAAGAGAAAGAGAGAGGGAGAGTGTCAATAGAAAAAGATGGAGGAGATAGGTGGAGGTGATCTTTTGTGTGTGTGTGGAAGGATGGAAAATTTTCCCTTTTTATAGTTTTCAAAATTAATATTTTTCTTTGCTTCGAAAAATTTTTATAATCGATAGAAAAATTGGTTTTTCTCCATTTCTATCTCCAAAATTTCATAAATTCAAGCCCTAAATCCTCTCAAAATCTAGTGCCTAAATTCCAAAAATAACCTAAAAAATTAATCTATTTTCTGTCCCAAAAATTGGGTAAAAATAGTTCCTGAACTCATAAAATTCTGATTCCAAAGCCATTGGACTATTTCGAATATTTGAGTATCCGATTGTAATATTTTTAGATTATTTTAAGTAACTTTTAATTTATTTTACGGTTCAGCTTTGCTTGTAGCACTATTTATAGGACACTGCCGTAAAATCTTATTTGCTATTTTTAACCATGCGAATGACTTCGGATTGGCTTCAAACTTTACCCAAAATTTTCTTGTAATTAATACTTCCCATCAGTATGCTTAGTGCGACTCGAGAAGCACTATTCATCTCGAGAAGTACTATTCATGAGAGTCGAATTTTTGGGTTATTACACTGCATATTCCTTCATGTATCTCTTTGATCACATAGTTTCCCTCCTAAGGTGTTATGCATTTGAACCATGGATGTGTTTTAGCCTTCCTGTACAACCTTCTGTCAATCATAAAATATTCAAGCAACTTGCTAGATATTCTTCTTGCATCCATCTCATTTTGCAGCAGTGTGCCGAATTGGAGATATTCAATAATCAGGCTATACCATGCTTCTTTAAACTCAACAATCATCACCTCCTCCTCCTGATTCGAAGGTATAACTTTCTTTATAATCAAAAGCTTTTTCTAGGCTTCTGATCCTCTTGTAACGGCAACTTTAGCCAAAACATCAGCTTCTACATTATCTTCTTTAGGGATTTTCCTCACCTCCCATTCGGTACCTGCGTCCTTTAAACTTTGCAAATGTTTCCTTACTCTTTCTAAATATTCTTTTAGGTGTGCCTTTTTGGCCCCCAAAGTTCCTATAATTTGATGGATGACTAATTGGGAATCACTTTTGATCAACAAAGACTCTAGTTTAATCTCTTTTGCCAATCTCAAATGGCAAGCAATGCTTTATATTTTGCAATATTGTTAAAAGCATTAAAGCATAATTTTAGAGCATATTTGATACAAACTCCCCTTAGGCCTCTCAAAATGATTCATGCGCCTGCTCTGGCATCTTGGGACACTCCATCCATAATTAACTCCCATGCTTCTGGGTTTCTCATCTGCGAAAGCGCATTAACATCTCCATCACTGAATTCTGCAATGAAATCCACTAAAGCATGTGCCTTCATTGTTGTCCTAGGTTTAAATCTAATGTTGTATGACTACAGCTTTACAGCCCACTTAACAAACTTGCCCTCTATATTTGGACATTGCAAAAGCTTCGACAATGGTTGGTTGGTTCTCACGGTCACCTTATGAGATTAGAAGTAATACCTTAATTCGGTTGCCACCATCATTAAAGCTGTAAGGATTTGTTAAACTAGGCTTCTCCTTGCCTCTGCGTCATGCAAGACTTAACTAACATAATAAATAGGCTTTTGTATACCCTAATCTTCTTTGATTGGAACAACCAAATTACTTGATCTGAGGCTAAGAGATAAAGGAATAAACCTTCACCTTCATTGGGCTTAGCCAAGATAGGTGGTGTTATCAAAGCGACCTTCAATTCTTCAAAAGCTTATTGGCATTATTCATCCCATTCAAAGCCTTGTCCTTTGCATAAGAGCCTAAAGAATAGCAAACACTTTTTGACCAAATGAGAAATGAATCTTCCCAATGTCGTAACTCTACTATTAAGCTTTTGTGTATCCCTAATGTTTTTTGAAGGCTGCATCTCTGGAATCACCTGAATCTTCTCTGGGTTAGCCTTTATACCTCTTTGGGATATCATATATCCTAAGAATTTACTATAACGTACCCCGAATGTGCATTTCTTTAGGTTTAATTTCATTTTGCATTGATTCAGTATCTCAAACACTTCTGCTAAATCATACGCATGGCTTTGCACTGACTTGCCTTGACTATCATGTCATTAACATGTACCTCCACTGATTTCCTAAGTAAATCTTTGAACATCTTGTTCATTAATCTTTGATAAGTAGCTCCCACATTCTTCAACCTGAATGGCATGACATTATAATAGAACGTGCCTTCAAGGGTGATAATGCTAGTCTTTTCCCGGTCCTACCAGTACATGGTTATCTCATGGTACCCAAAATAGGCATTGAGGAAAGAGTAAACCATGTATTTTGCTGTGGAGTCAATCAACCTATCAATATGGGGAAGGGGCTAACTATCTTTCAAGCATGCTTTGTTTAAATTGGTGAAATCGACACACATTCAAACCTTCCCATTTTTCTTTCTCACCAGAACAACATTAGCTAACCATTTAAGATATAAGACTTCTTTGATGGTGCCTACATCCAGTAGCTTTTGCATCTCCTTTGATATGACTTTTAGCTTGTCTGAGAGGTAGCATCGAAGTCTTTGCTTGATAGGTTTCTCCATCGGGTCAACTTGTAACCTTTGTGACATTATCTCTGGGTCAATCCCTCTTATCTCACCTTGCGACCAAGAAAAAGTTTACTAGTTGATGTATAGGACTTGGAGAATTTCCTTCTTGTCTACTTTTGGTAATTTGCTACCCATCATAACCTTTTTCTAAGAGCTAGTGGTCTCTTAACTAACTTTTCCTCTGGCCTATGCCTAGTGTCATCTTTATCACTTTCTACTTTCTCGATCAATATTGGCTTTTGTAGCTATGATTCTTTTACGATGGCTACATAAGCCTCCCCGATAGCTTTCTGATTGCCTCATACTACCACCACTCCTTCCTCAGTGGGGATCTTCATTATAAGGTATCTGATGCTGGTGATAGCATTGGCTTGCCAAGAATAGCATTGTAGGAAAATGGGGTGTCTATCACCATAAAAGTACATCTAATTACATAGGAGGTCACCTCATCTCCCAGCTCTCTATAAAGGTCTACTAAACCTACTACCAGAATGGAAGCATTGCCAATGCCAACCAATGGCATCCCAATCTGTTTCAAACCCTTCATTGGTAACTTCATTTTCTTGTAAGCCTCTAGTGTCAATAAATTGACCACACTACCATTGTTGACAAGTATTCTCTTTACCAAGAAGTTGGCAATGTATACTTGAATTACGAGGGTGTTTAATAAGGGGCTTTAATATCGTGTGCATCTTTGACAGAAAATTGAAATTGGTAGGAGCACCTCAAATTTCGCAAAAAATATATCCCTTTCATGCCTCGCTTCCTTTTAGAGTAAGAGTCACTGTATGATAAGCCGCTGGCTATCATGTGAAGTACTGCTGCCCTTTGTTGCTCTTTAGCTGTCTTTGGCTTTCTTCTTTCTTCCTCTAAATCCATGTGGCTGGATTCTATTGAGGAAGATTCTTGTTTCTTAGATTTGCCTGTGTCTAAGAATCTTCTTAGTGATCATTTTTTAATGAGTCTCTCTATCTCATCCTTTAACATCCTGCATTCGTCCATGTTATGTCCCACATCTTTGTGGAACTTATAATACTTACCCTTATCCCTACTTGTGAGAGTACGTTGGTCCATTTTCTTTGGCCAATTTACCCTGCCATGATTTTCTTTAATCCACATCAATGTCGAGCGTCATTTAAGGGGGTGAAACTCGTCTTCTTGATATCTCTTTGGCCTCTTCCTTCCCTCTTCCCTTGAGGGGAATGACTCCTCGAAGAAGGTTTCATGTTCGACAAACTAGACAAAAAGTGACGTGCGCCTTTTCACTCTGATCGAGGGGAATTATGTCCTTCAGCAATGTGCAAGTTCAGGTTATACCAGCCATCTTCTTGGCTTTCATCATCAAGGGCAATGAATGAATTCACTTTATCCATCAGTTCTCCGAAAATCAGTAGGGCGATCAGTCATTAGAGAATTATACAACCATTTGTTTCTGACATTGTTGATCATCGTAATAATGGCTACCTCACTATGCAAGTTTTGGATGTCAGAAGCTACCTCCTAGAATCTTTCAATAAAGTCTCACAAACTGTCATCTTTACCCTGCACAATGCCCTGCAAATTAGTGAAAATTTTTTTAGTTCTCATTTGGATGACGAACCTGGTTTTAAACAACTCTAACAATTGCTTGAAAGAAGACACTGATTCTTGAGGTAAATCGTGGAATGGCAGTATTTAGCTAAGATCCTATCAATATGGATGGGAAAGCTTTGCAAACAAGCACATCTTCTAAGGTCTTCATATGAATCAATGTACGATAATTAGCTAGATGCTTTCTTGGATCGGACCTACCTTTGTACTTTTTCATTTTGATCTCCCTGAAGCGCCGAGGGAATAGAACTTCTCGAATTTGTTGTGCAAAATGAGAATTTTTATTGCCTTCATAATCAGGCTTCTTAAGGTGTCCCAACTTGTATTTCTTCACTACATGCACAAACAAATCATTTAAAGCTTATTCTAAACTAGGGATCTTGGCGCAATTACTCTGGGCCTTATCTTTGCAAGTCCTTTCGAATTTTCTAGTTTTTGAGCCATCACTCTTAAAGGGTGAAGTATAATAAGAAGATTCAAATTTCTTACATTTCATCTTTCGGACCGACCTTTCACCTTCTCGCCTTCCAACCTCGAAAGCTACATCACAATTGCCTGCGACATGCACCTACGACCTCAACTCCTTGAGCAACTCTAATTTAATATCTTCTTGAAAACCTTAGAAAAGTCATTGCATTGCTTCTAAGGTGATTGGGGTTCCTTCGGTAGATGCATCTCTATTCAACTCTTCAGCAAAGACGTTGATCCTCGAGACTATCGACGTTCTACTCACGTTGTTTCCCTAGGACAAGTGATGTTCAACTAATTCGGCCATGTTGACTCTCAATGAAAGCACTAAATGATAATACTCGATCAGGCAGAAATGTGAGTGTTGCCTAGGGGTTGCTTCGAATATGAAAGCTTGCAAGAAAAAGTCTATTCCCGGGTTGGACCCGGGATGAGTACTCTAAAACTTAAGTTATAGTTTGGAAGAATTTTAGCAGAGTAACTCTAGTATTGAAAAACCCTTTATTTTGGAGTTTAGTAAATATTCCTATTTATAAGACTCATGGTGGCAGAAGGACGACCCCTAATGAAAGCGATGCCTACCATGTGTACAGACGTGATTGAATAGGTTGAAACATGTGTCCACATGAAATGGAATGGGCCTCATAGGCTTAGGTATGATAAATTAAGACCTTATCACTTTGATTAGAAAGTTAAAAATCTTAAAGGTCAATATATATATGAGTATAATTGTCAAATATATGAACCAAATTTCGTTCGATATTTGGAGTTTTGTCTTCTTTACAGCAAGAATCGGAAAGCTGCCAGACAGATTTGATATTGTCCTCTCACGCACGATTGTCAGTAGGCTATTCAGTTTCTACCTGTGTTCCTTTCATCAAGAAACAAAATTCCTTCACCACAAGCTAGGATGACCACATCGGGAAAAAAAAAAAAAAAAAAGAAGCTAGTATGATCTCACCGGAAAAAGTGTTCTGCGGTAGAGATTGTGATTCCTAGTCACTCATTTATTTGCTAATTCATCACTATAAACTATTTCTCGTTTTTTGTGGATTTGTCTTTAAATAAATAATTAACTAGTTCTGCTGAATAGTTTCTTCGACTTCATAATAAATTCTGTAGACCTTAGATCTCTTGCTATTACTGTTTCTATCTCACACTACCACAGTAAATAGCTTGACTGCCGTTTTGCTTGGAGAGAATTTTGAAAATGTTAAGATGACTACGGCAACGCAGATTGTCAAAAAGATGTTTCATTCCGTAGTGGCAGAGATGCAAATTTAATCGCACATATTCACTTCATTCCAAAATAGGTTGTGAAATTGGATTACTTTAAGACAGAAGTGCAGAATCTTTTAAGAATGGCACAGATAAAAATCATTCACTTGATTTCAGCTTGGAAGGAATGAAAGAAAAAGCAAGGTCCAAACTCTAAGATATGATCTTTCTATTGCTAAAGAATATACAAGATTAGATACCAAATCCTAAGCCAAAATGCTCCTACTCACATCTAGAGTTATTAGTCTTTCATTTGAGATAGTAAATTCTTCAATTGTCAATCCCTTTCAGGGGCATCTCCATAAACTCTTCCAGAACTTAGATTTCCAGTATATGACCAAACCCTCTCAAATTCAGCCGGAGATGGGTTCTCAAACCTCTGATCAGATGCTTCTTTAACGCTGTTCCTCTTTTTAGAGGATGGTGCCCTTCTTGGGCTTCCTGACAGTGGGGTTGAAGAACAGAAAGTCGGGGTAGCAAACGGAGAGGTAAAGGGGCTGTGTTGGATGGAAAAGGGGCTTGGTGAAATTTTCTTCTGGATAGGAATACCGCCCAAACCACTCCTATTGAAGAGGGATGTTTCTGCAGCTGCACAATGTTTGGTGGCGTCATCTACATAAAGAACATCATCTATCCTTGCCATAATGTTGAAAGCCAAGCTCTCCATTACTCTTGAGTAGCTCTCAAGAATTGACTGTCCAACATCCTACAATAAAAAGAAGCAATTTCACCAACATTTCACAAGGACAACTATTCTCATACGGTGTAAAATAAAGATATTCTTCTGTCATACCATATGTTCACAAAAGATTATCCTTCCTAACTGCAATAAGTACCAAGCTAGTGCTGTATCACTCCCTATATTGATATTAATGAAATGACTGCTAAAACTGAATTAACCTCTTCAACTATTTGTCATATTAATATAAAGGTCTTTCTAAATTGCATTCAGCTAATATGTCCCAAGAGAATGATTGAGTACAATGTGATTATTTGATGTCAGCAGTTGAATAACTAGTTTATCATTTATGCAGGATTATTGACGGCTTTTTTAGTTGATACCATGTTATATTGAATCTTGTACATATCCAATGATGTCTGCGGAAGCCCAGGGAAACGATGCCTAAGGCTCTGTAAGAGGGTCTCCGCTCGTTGGGCCAGAAAATTATTCTTCTTGGTGTCAGCAACCAGTCCCTTTACCTTGCCACCCCATGATGCATGCTTATCCTTGGTGCGATTTGTCTGCTTTCTGTGGTTCTTTTGCTTCCAAACATGCACTGCTGCTTCAACTCTGTTAGCTATTTCCAGCGTGTGATGCTCTGTTGAGAGGTCCATGCAATCAAGAAGACACTCTGGTGAGAATTGCTCAGCAGTTATGTAGCGATAGATGATATCTCCAAGGCAAGCTTTTCCACTCTGATAGGGATACCCCAGAAAGATATGTTAAAATATGTAGAAAATAAACTTCAGAATCAACGAGATAACAAAAAGTTCTAGCATTCTCCCCAAAAGAAGAAAATACATAGGTTGCATGCCAATTTGATTTTTATTCACAATTTAAATGCATTAATTTGAAAACCTTTCAAACCATGAAAAATTTTTCGCTTACAAGACAACTGGATTCAACGAATAAAATTGATAAAAATCAACATAAACATATGCAATTGCATGTCAATCAATTCTAGAGAAACTGAGAAAGATAGCAGATAGGGTTTATTAATTTTTTCCTTAAGCTAGGAAAATACAAAATTTTGACAACAGTTAATGAAAAGAAATTTCTGTGGCTTCTCAATCCAAATACCAAACTATATATTTTAGACAATTTAATTACCAAATTAACTTACCATGACATCTAATACAAGATTGCCTTTGAAATAGTAGGAGTATACAGATTCTAATTTGATTATCCATAAATACTGTACCATCTTCCATAATTAGCATACCTTCAAGCATTTTAATGGAACTATGTCAATTCGAAAAAAGATATAGCCTAATCAGACTCAAGTATTAAACTAATATTTGCATCAGATCACCTTGCATTTCTAATTGAGTATATTCTAATTATGTATCAGGCAAACAGCATCTAGTGCTCAGTGTTGCATCTTGTGTCTTTCTTTTTTTTTTAGTCAATTACAGTGTCCTTCATCAGGGTTCAATACTTGTTGCTTATACTACAACCTCTTCTTTATATTTTCTAGTTCTTTTTAACAGATTCTAGAATAGAAATGTGAAGGAATCGACAAACAATAGCTTTGTTGTTCAGAAATAATACAGAGTGCATATGCAGTATAATATGTTTGCCATCAAAAGTCCTGAGGCTAACAGTAACGAAAGATAGCCAGGATGCTGTATGCCGATGAGCTCCACTAGCTCTTTAACAGTAAAACATATGTCCATCACCACCAACATAAATATAAGATTGGCTCTTCGAAACTAATTTAATATATAGAAAGAACATATTCAAGAGAGTATGCAGGAATTTAGACTAAAACAAAAGAAAACATACCTTAGGTAATGTGTCCAAATATGCATTAGGTATCTCCATCTCCGCGAGCACGCTACTATTAATTGCCATTGCTGCCTTCAATATCTGGTTTGTGCAATCCCTGCACTGCTGCAATCTTTTTCTAGCATCCTCAGACAACCCATTTGGCAGCACTTTTGGACATGGCAACCACCATTTTTCCTCTTGCCTAATTGAAGGCCTCCCACTAGAAACACCTGTTGTATACACATCACAATCACCACCATCAGCCACAATAATCCCCCTATCAACATACCAAAACTCCGTGTCACAGAACCCATCGAGCACAGCTATCAACATAGCATCTAGCTTCTTCAGCGCAGGAAGATTCATGTATAAATCAGTGCGTGGTCGAGTTGCCATGACCTCATAGGTGCCCCCACCAGGGAATTGTTGTATTGAAGGAACAAGCTCAACGATAGAATCACAGACACACAAAAGCCATTCCATTTCTCTCTGCCACATTGATTTCTTTTGCGGTGCCATTGGTTCTAGCCTCCACAACTCACCAAATACAGTTGCTACAAAACAAGGAAAACAGAGACTAAAAATTAGAGTTAAGAGAACACTGCACAAAAAGTCATTAAAGAATACACATCTGCAGAGTGTGATCATTTTCTACAAACCAGAGAGATTTGTGATGGCATTGGAAATGGCAAGCGCAGTACAGACTCCTTTACCACCTCCGGACATGTCCTCTCCTAGAAGAAGCTTAGCAAATCTCTCTTTCATCATTTCAACTTCTACATACATGCACACCAAAAAATAAATACTTAAAACTTGATAATCCTCCAATGACACAAAATAAGATCCGAAATTGCCAGTTGACATTTATAATCCCCTGTTGCCAAGAAACCTATAGAAGGGTTCACTTAATCAGAATTACATGTATAAAAGTTAATCTCTCCTTTTTCTCTAATCATAGGAGAAATTCCTAAAACCTCAATTTCATTGCTTATCTGTCTCTCACTTTTAAACTTAGCAGCCACACAAATTTGCTCCATAATTGACATCAAATCTCACCCGATCTACACACAAAAAGAAAAAAGTAAAACAAGCATAGATAAGAATAAGAATCAAGTACCAGATAAATCCGTCTCCCGTTTCTCAGGCTTGACATCCCAAACCAACAATTCCTTTCCTCCGAATCCCGGCAGCACCACGGGCGCTTGAAAACAGAAAGCGGAGGCCGCCGCCGGAGGACGGGGAGACGAAGTCATTGAGCTAGAAGCACCTTCAGCGTCAAACCGCCGGCAAGAAAAACTACTGCAACTCTCAGACTCGCTGATATCAGCACTCAAGCTGTAGCTTCCACACCTATCACTCTGCCGATCAGACCCTTCATTGGAGGATAAACTCCCCATATCTTTCGTAATCAGGATTTAACTCTCCAAAATTGACTATTTTAATACAAAACTTCGGGAAAAAAAAAAAGAAAAAGAAAATCCTCAAGCTCACATTTTCTAATACAGTGAGACAGAGCACATCTCATGAAAAATGACGATGGCGGTGGTGATGAGAGGAGGTGATGGTGATGATTCTCGCCAAAGGGAAAGTACTTACAGACAACAGCAGATTAAAGAAAAGCACACCCAGTATCTCCCTCTCCCTCTCCGTCTTTGCTCACATTGTACTCTTTCTCGCTCTAAAATCCATCGTCTCTTTTTTTCTCACTCTACAGTGTACCCTCAACTCAACAGCGAGTATGAGATAGAGAGAGAAAGAGAGAGAGAGTTGTCTTCTTTTGCAGATGGTGGTGGAGAGGATTAGCATTTAGCACCCGACACGGCCCTCTTTTCTGTGGGCCCCCTTCTGCTTATTTATCATCTTCTCTTTTTACCTTTTCCGCATCACCGTTTCACTACTTAGCCACGTGTTTTCTTTACATGTTACTGTCATCATTTTGGATGGTGAGGGAGGGAATTTGTGTGCGGTTTAGGCGATTCCCTAACGCCTAATTGTTTTTGGAGGGTCCCTTCCGCGGGAGACATATTCGGAGCGGAAGAATTTATTTTTTGTGCTGTGGGCTCGTCCTTTGAAGCGTCGAATATTGGGATAGCTTCTTTTTTTTTTGACAAAAGATTTTGGGATAGCCTATAATAGTAATTTATTTAAGTCATGTTTTCAGTGCAGTCTCATTAATCGCATTGATTAATTTAAAGTGATTACGAAGAACGTGGGATTATATGCAACAGGGACTAGGGTATACAAGGAATCTTGAAATGCTAACAAGTTTGACGTTTTGTCAAATATAGAGTTAGCATTCTAATTTGTGTCACAAACTTTTTAAATGAAACAAAATAAAAAAAAAATTATGAAAAACGGGAGCAGTTGAATTTCATTTCTCAAATGAATTTCAAATCCTTAATGCTTCGCTGAAAAGGATATACAAAACTCCAACCAATCTGATTAATTCGATTGGTCCAAATTAAATTTATCTAAAATTTAGAAATTTTTTTATTTGGTTCTAATCAAATTAAAAAATTTTAAAATATGAATTTTTAGATCAAATTTATTTGAAAAAATTTGAATAATATGTTTCAATTTGAATATTATTATTAATAATTATTTTAATTTTTAAAAATTTTAAAGTTAAAAAAGTAATTTGCATATAAAAAAATAGAGATAGTTTGTTACTATATCATTTCTAATCTTTTAGCTTTAAAAAAAAATTAATCATCAAATCTTCAATTCTAATCTTTTTACAATTTTTTTCCTTAACTTAATTATTGAAATCTCTTTAATTAGTTTAAGTAAGTTATAAATATATTTAAAATTATTCTTTTTATTTGTCCTAAAAAATAAAGAATGTAATAAAAATAATATATTTAATTTTTTTAAATTAGTGACTAAGTTTTTGTTTTTCATTATTATGAATAATTTTATTTGTTAAAGAATTGATTAGATATTTTTATTTT
>CANXYI012187068.1:0-12089 GCA_948208565.1 Hura crepitans | reverse complement strand
TGGAACCTAGCTGATAAACCTGCTAATATGATATGCCATGATTTTGCAACTTATTCTTGGATGCACTTCATATCATTAATATATATGCATATGTATGACATACATTTTTTTTATCAATTCCACCACTGAGTGTCTACTCAGCATGTTGGTGTTCCAATGCATAAGTTATAGAAGTGATTAATTGCTAGCCTCACTATGAGTAGTATAGCTATTTACTCATTTGGGTAATCTTTCTACACTTTTTTGGAAATTGTATAGTAGCACTCATGTATATGTGTGGATGTATAGAAAACCATGGTCTTAAATGATGTATAGGGTAAACATGTAATAATGACTATTTACCCAACTTTAACTGATAGTACATGTATAACTGTGTAGTTTATATTATATGATTGTATTGGTTACTTCTGTGTTATGGGTTTGAGACCCTGTGTTGATATTGTTGGCTATGTGTGATGTGATGTGAGGGACTAGAAGGGTCTATAAGTTGTGATATGTGTTGATGACAATCATAAAAGTGCTTTTTATGCATAATTTTTTTTATTTTTCACCCTTGTAGCCGTCATGTTGCTTAATTTTCTATGAAATGGATAACAAATGTAAAATGGTGTTTTATCATACTAAAATAGGTAGTATTAAAAGGTTATATAGTAATAACCACTAATCAATCTAGACATGATAGTAATATGAAAGAAGTCATAAGTGTTAAACAAATGAACCCTAGGGTAATTTAAGGACAAATAACCTATGGAAGTAGCACACTTTGTCTATTTCCTTTAGGAATGGGCAAAAGGTGTTACATAAAATGTGTAAGATAAGTGTGTAAGTATGATAACTTGTGATCTCCCTTTTATAATTAGTATAGGGATCACATAAGACCACCTTACTTTACAAATTAATGCTTAGAGATAACTGAAATTAAAGAAGAGAATAAGTTTACATGATGAAAGTAATCTCAAAACTTACATCGCTAATGACACCAAGTTGTAAGATTAAAGGTAGAGTTTTAGAAGAAATAATTATTTAGTAATGGCTATAGGACTAGTAGAGTGAATCCTCCTTTGGAGTTTAGTGCCTTCAACTCTTAAAATTAGGTATAGATTTTAGATTTTATTATTTAGATTATAAATACCTCCAATACATTGATAATAAGGGTATTTATAATGTTTTTAGGGTAGTATTCCTATTCAAAAGGAAAGGAGTTCTAGTAAAGTTAGGAATCAGAGTCTAGATAGGATGAATAAGATTCCTGAAGCTTTTTATCATTAGGTTCATGCAAACCTAACATATGAGACCAAAGTCAATGTAGATTTGGACTTTAAGATGCCTAAGTAGGCTATGAGCCATGGGCCTTTCTAATCTAAATAGCCTAACGAGAGTCCAGTGTAAACATTGGTGTTGTTCAACCATGGGTTAGTCCATGTGGACATAGGCTCAAGTTAGTTCATGAAAAGTCCATGTGGACTTCAGTTTAGGCTTCTTTGTCTTATATCATGGGCCATCTTTGGTTATCATCATTGGTACTCAAAGTTGGGCACTTACAATTGCCCCCACTTTGGTGTATACTGTGGAATGCAATATAGAATAGTGCATACCAAAGTAATCAAGTTAGAAATGTTTACCTGATTTGACCAAATATGCTAAAGGTTGTTTGACTGAATTAGTGTTGGATTAGCTTGTAAGACTAAACTTGAGGTAATTAAAGTAATTGGATTTTGATAATGGATTGGCTTGAAGTTGAACTCATAAGAAATTAAATGGGATAGATTGGTTGATGGCTGAATTTTAAAAGATCTAAATCAATCTAAAGAAGATAGATTGGTCGATGGCTAAATCCCTCTTTATTATGATTGAATCTATAATGCCAATGTTGATGTTTGCATTATAATTGACCCTTAAGGTTGAATCTAGGATAAAAAGAAGGAGAGTCTTCGATTAACTCAATTATCCTTTGAAGAAAGTTGTGTTAAACCTAATCATTTTACAATGTTTAAAGTAAGCAAGGCTCATTTTTCTTTTTAGATAGTTTGCTTTCCATGAAGAACTTGATCTTGTGCTTTATTAGCATGTTATCATTCTAATAGTTGGCTTTTAAGGCCTAATTATTAGATAAAGAGGGATTAAATGAGAAAGGATGGGTTTTAAAGTTTAGTATGGTGTTTAAGATAATAAAACCATTCTTTAGGCCTTAGATCAAACAGATTTGAAGGTTGATTTATCTTTAGCCTTCCTTTGATCAAATTATGATATTGGAATTAATGATAGCATTTGATATCCTTAATAATTGATCTTCCATTAAAAAGCTTAAAAAGAGTGGATTACGCTAGATTATGCTATAACTCTATGGTCGAATATGATAATATTAAAAGAGAAGGCTTTCTTTTTGTAACCAATTAACTTTTAGAGCTAAATATGTTTTAAATAATAAAAAATAATAGTTATTGAATTTTTATTAGTTATAAACTAAATAAAATTCAATTGACCAAACTTGATAGTAAAACATAGAAACTCTTATTCTCTTAATTGTATAAATGCTTTAACATGGATGTAAAATAGATATAATGATGAGAAAAGTCTAATTTTACTTAAAATTATTTAAAATGAAGGCTGAATCTTTTTTATTAGTTAGAGAACTAAATGGAAATAGATTGACCAATTTTAACAAGTGAAGGAAAATTATTTTTTTATTTTATAAATGGTTTAGCATGGATGTAAAGTAAATATAATTTGTAAGAAAAAACTAATCATGCTTAAAATGATTGGAAAATATAGGTTTAATTTATTTTATTAGTTAAAAAACTAAAAGAAAATAAATTGACCAATTTTGACAAAAATAGCCCTTGACATAGGAAATTCATAGAAAAAGATATGATCTGATAAAAATAATTATTCCTTATAGCTTATATTCCTTATTTAATTAGTTTTAAACCTTTTATTTATTGCATTTTCGAGCACATTGGACAAACTAAGTTCATATGGACACATAAATGTTTTATAAGTTTATGCGAACATGATTTAAAAGATGCAGCTAAGTAAGTCAATTAAGTCCATGTGGACAGTTGATGAGGTTAGGTCTTAACAAGGTCTATGTGGACTTTAGTCTTAAAGTTAGGCTAATTGGTCTATGTAGACTTGTCAACAATTTCAAAACTATTGATCCTTTCTCTTCTTCTCTACTTTGTCTTTTTTAGTTTCTTTTGATTCTAATGGTTTTCCCCCCTTCTCTTTTTGATTTTTCCAGCCTTTCTTGAGTAAAAGACCTAACAATGACTTCACAAGCTTATTTTTCCTCCTTTGAACATCCTGTAACTATGGAAGGAATGCTAGAGACCCTTCTGTTGCCACCTTTGGTGGGTACACCACTTCATCCTCTATCGATAAAGGCTTTTATGCTAATTCCTAAGGGTTTCATGATTCAATGTCTAGTAACTGCCCTTACAACGATGAGTCAATGATTAGGGTTCACTTCAGTGACCTAACCCTTATTTTGGCAAATTTAACCCACCATACAAGCTTTAAAGTCTACTTATATGTATGTTTTTACTTTTATTCTAAAAAAATCTTGCATTTTGATGTCTTTTTTCCCTTTCTTCTTTGCTAAGAACTGCTTTTGGTTTATTAAGTCCATGTAGACATAATGCATAGATTAATTTTTCTAAAAGCTTAGAATAATGAAATGCACTTTTTTTTTTGTATGTGCCTTTATGTAATAGACTGTGTACGTGTGTTCTTATGGTCTGTGCAGACTTTGTAAACATGTGAATATGGTTTGTGTAGACATGTGTATAATACTAATATATATCTTTCACCTTTTATGCTTTTGATAAATTGTGTTTTCTATATGTGTTAGTGAGGTCTATGTAAATTTGTGCAATCATACAACCGTGTAAATATCTTTTAGCTTTGTTTTTTAATTGGTTTGTGCAGACATTGACCTAATGTGTAGAGATTCATGTCGACTTTATTATGCCATAAAATTAGTAGTGTGTAGGTGTTTACCTATTTTGTTTCTTTTGTTACAAATACATCTCAAGTATGCAGAAACCTTGTTTACACGCCCCAAGAATAATTCTCATTTATGCCTATCTTAATAAAAGAGTGAGTGAGGCTTATAGGCTTTTAGACCTTTATTGATCACTTAGTGGGAGAGGACTTCTAGTTAGGTTTTGTAAGCTATTTGAATGCTCTTATACATATTGATGACACCATTGATGCTTTTGACATACAATTTAGAGAGCTAACTATCACCTCATTTGACTGGGTCTTTATCACCGGAGTGCCATAGGTTGGCAAGGATATTGCCTTTAATGCTTGCTATCACTATCCATCTTTTTAACTTTAGGAGGTGAGAGATTTACTGGGGTTCATGCCTTGAGACCAATCTAAGAGCATCTATTGCACAGATTATGCTAGAGGTAGATGAATGTAGCTTTATTAGGTTTACTAAAGCTACTCATTATTTTATCCTCTACTTGCTAGACATTACCTTGTTTGCTAATGCTAATGGCAATGTGAGTTAAAGCCTTTTACCTATCTTAGAGAGCATTAAGAGTATCAAGTTTTAGAATGGTGCTCTTCCTCTTTTAATTAGATGTATAGGAGCTTAGATATGGCCATATAGACCAAAAAGAGTTATCAGTTCATATAGGGCTTCATGTCAAGGTTGCTGGTATGTAACTCTACCTTACCTTGTCTTATTGTATTTAGAAGTAGCCATGACATCTCTTATTCTCTTGTTATAGGTTTGGGCATATGAGCTTCATTTGTTATGCCAACCCTATGAGCTAGATGTCCCTCACCACTACTTAGTGATGGATAGGTGGGTTAGGCTAGCTTCAAAGCCTTAAAATGCCTCTTTTTTGCTGTAACATCGATAGTATCTTAGCTCTTAGGGTTGGGCTAATATGAGTGTTCCTATAGCCATGAATGGGATGTAACACTTCATTTTTTTTATTTTTAATTAATGCTTACCTAGTTCTTATAGATTGATTTGGCCTAATAGGTGCTCCCACTAGAAGAGATTCCTAATTTCCTATGATTTCCTTGAGAGCTATCTTTTTGCAAGATGCTATTGACCACCCTAAAAGCTTACTCCTAGTACCTAGGGAATCCTATGTTAAGTTGGCACATAGGGCTTAATGTCTACCATTTTCTTTAGACTCCTCTTGACACTATGCTATTTAGGAGGTACATTAATAGTCTGGCCATTGTCCAGGATATGACTACTAGGATTCTTAGGGATACTTTGGTGGTGCTTAATGGTGAGGACTATATATCTTTGTTACCTATTCATTTGTTGCCCCAAGTGCCTCCGTCAGTTTAGGTATTTTCCCCCTTTTTGCTTGGTTTCTTTATTTTTTCATGTCTTCTTTTAACCCTGTTTATCCTGTAGATCTCTATTTTTACTCTTAAGACTAAGCTTTCTTCCATAAGGAAGAGAATGAGAACAACTTCCAATTCTAACTATTTTCAATTTTTACGTCCTCTGGCTTGTAACCCTTGAGTTCAAGCCTCTGCTACTCTTATTCTAATTGATAATTTTTAGCTAGTGTCGAGCAAAAAAAATTATCACTTTGATTGATGTGTCTAAATTAAGCTACATGCATTAATAGAGAGCTAACCTCGATGTGGCTTAAGATTGAGGATAGCTGACAAGTGCCTTTTAAGCCTATAGACACTACTTTTGTGTGCTTTTTCATGCTTTCTACTTGACTTATTTATTGATTGCTATTCTAACATTGTTTTGTTGACTTTGATAGGTTAAGAGAGACCCCATTAAGAGGACTACTTAGGTGGTAGAGGCATTCACAAGAACTATGATTAATAAGACGCATGCTTTCTTGGTGTGTTTTCTTGCAATTGTTAGTTATGTACTAAGACATGTACATGAAATGCATAGGATGTTATAAAGTTTAAATATATTAATCCATCATTCTTTTGTAGAATGAGCTAGCTAGGAGAGTAGCATCACTTCAAGTTGTGTAAAGGAAGGTGCAGACATTGAAGATTGCTAATAAGTTAGTTCTCTCTTTAGATATAATGACACAGAGTGTAAGGAAGATGAGGAATAAAGACTACTTCTTTAACTTATACCTTGCATATTTTTTATAGTTATGTTTGAACATTCATTACAATTCTTCTTCCCTTTTGGATTTTATATACATTTTGCTTATATGATTACAAGCTTTTTAAGTTTACGTACCTTTTGATATACACAAATATTGAAAATAATTACAAGAAAATTTCTAAAGAAAAAAATTTATAACAATAGTTTTTCCTTAAGCTTACATAAGGAATCTTGCCACATTAGTCCATACAAACCAGATCTTACTTTGATTAAAGTTTATGTGGACATGGTGTTAAAATAGTCTATAGATATGTCTTAAAGTAGTTTATGCGTATAAGGAGTCATCTTATAGACATGACTTAATGAGGTCCATGCAGACATAGACATTTATTTGCTCTACTTTTAATTCATACAAACATCTTGACATGTTTAAGATCTCTTTATACTTATGTTGTTAGGACTTACGATTTTGGGTGCCTATAAATACATCTTTTTTTTAGTGTATTTTGCCTTAACTTTACCATGGATGATTAATTCAGCTATCACTATCGAAAATCTTGAATTCCAAAGCCACTTGGGATTCCCCCATTCTTTCTCTTTTTTCTGCTATTAGATTTCTAAGGAATGTGAAAATAGATCTCAATTTTTTGCATTTTGCTTCTTATTATTGGGACTAATTTTTCATGTTTTCAACTTTAATCATCTAGAGGTTGTCCCCACACTTAAAGAGTTTGCTACGATTCTTGGCTTGGACTTTTTTTAGACACCTTAATTATGCTTCTTTCATTTAATGATTGATACTTTTTGGACATTGTACTTATCTTAAGGGATATTGCCTTTGATGGCTCAAAAGATTATCCTAAGTGTAAGCCTTAAGTCCTTGAAATGATTTTGGGTTTCGCTTGTCAATTTTTTCCTAGTTCTTTAGAATGGGCCAAATGTATCCTATTATGCATCTTTGGTGACTTGCTAATGGTTACCTATGAGAACAAGCACTGTCATTACAAAAATGCTCTAATTGTTGATCAAATTTTGTTTTGGGAATAATCCATTTGGCATTATTCTTATTAAGGCTATTCAAGGATTATATGCTTTAGAGATGAATAATTTTGAATTTATGGTTGAAAGTCCTTTACTTTTATTGGTTTATTTGTTTCTAATTTTCTCTTAGAGAACCTGTTTTGCATTTTACCCTAGCAAATTTTGACTTAACTTTTGCCTAGTGCACTTATGAAGGTTTTCACACTAGTTGGCTTTATTACCCTAATTTTTACCTAGTGTGCTCATGAAGGTTTTCACATTAGCGGGTTTGCTTAATTTTTGCTTAGATGGTCCATTTTTTTTATTTTTCAACCGAATAGCTCTTTTTTCTTAAGTATGGTTATAAGAAAAGTTGACCCTTGAAAGAATTTGGATTTAATATGCCCTCAATCATCATTGTGATAGGAAAATTAAGAAGAAATTTGGCATTAAGGAATGTTAGATTGTGTGGCTTGGTGGGTTCACTATATATGAGATTTGATGGATGTGTCTTTAATAAAAGATTTCTCATTTTTTCTTTTTTATGATTTAGGTTGTGTTCCATTGGTTAGATTAAGACATGCAACCTTTTATATTCTTTATCTAATCGAGAGGAAATTTTATTTGAAACATAAGGTTTTACTTAAACTTTTAGGGTGAAGCATTAACACATCATTTTTTGCATTCTTATCTTAATCTGTAGAGATGCCTTTTTATGTAGAAAAATATGCCTAATCATAAAACTAATGATACTAGTGTCAATCACTACTATGGGGATTAGATTACAAGTACATCAAGAGATAATAGAACACTTTCATTAAAAAAGAGAAATGAAGGCACATCATTTACAATAGAAAGAAAACTTTTATTTGGCTTTTATGTATAGTTACTTGTATAATGCTTCTCTTTAAATGATAATTTACAGACTAATGGTGATAAAAAATGATTTTTAATAGTAGTTATATCAAAGCTCACCAACTTAAGCTTGGTAAATATATTAATTTCACATAATAATACTACCATTATCAATTAGCATTTACAAGCTTTATTGATTAAACATTTTCTCTCATTTTCCCTTAACTTTTGCATGAATTGCTTATTTCTAGATTTTCATCTCACTGGGGGGGAGGGGGGGGGGAGAGAGGGTCTTAACTTTTGCATGAGCTACCTTTTTTTAAGGTTTTAAACTTAGTGAACTCTTTGTTTAAACAAAAATATTTTTTTAACCTGTCTATATTCATAGGTTCTAAAAATTCGTTGCCTTTTGAATATGAAAATTTGACACCCTATGCCTTAGTATTTTCTTTACCATGTATGGGCCTTCCTAATTGGGCTTAAACTTTCCTTGAGGGCCTGTTAGTGAAAGCTTAGTTTGTTTTAGGATAAGATCACCTTCTTGAATGGGACATGGCTTGAATTTCTTATTACAGGCCCTAGCAAGCTTCTTTTTGATATAATTACATGCGATATAAAGCCTTTATTCATTTCTCATCGATTAACACCCACTAATTATATCTAACCTGTGCCTATTTAGCTTTTGGTACCTTTTCTTCCAAAACTACCCTTACTGAAGGGACCTTTATTTTTATTGTTAGTACAACTTCTATCCCATATACCAATGAGTATGATGTGCCATCTATTGAGGTTCTAACAATTGTTCTATAACCCCAAAGTGTGAATGGCAACATTTTAGCCAAATTCCTAAAAGTCACAACCATTTTTTGCAAAATTTTCTTGACATTTTTGTTGGCTACTTTTACTGCTCTTTTAGTTTAAGGCTTATAGGGGGAGGATTTATGGTGCTTAATCCTATACTTTAGTAGGAGCTATTGGTTTCCCCTTGGAACTATACTTTATTATCTAGAATGAACTATTGTGGTAGCCTATACCTCTAAATGATGTTTCTTTCAATAAATTTACTCATTTGCTTTGCCTCTAATTTATTAAAAGATTTTGCTTTTACCCACTTCAAAAAGTAGTCAATAGTCATGACTATGTATCTATGACCTCTCACTGCAAATGGTTTTATCTCTCATATTTTATCAATTCCCCATATAGGAAAGGCCTATGAAGAAGACAAGCATGTTAGCTCTATTGCTAGTAATGGCTCAAATTGGCATAGATCTAGCACTTGTACCATTTCTTGAGAAAGTTGCCACAATTTGCTTTCATTATCAACCAATAATATCCCTTCCTCATTATCCTTTTTACCATATTTCTCCTATTCATATATGAACCACAAATACCTTATGTACAATAACCAAGATCTTTTAAACTTTTGCTTCATCTATGCATCTAAGTTAAATACAATCATAGTTCCTTTTTTTATAGCATCCCTAAAAAGGAAATAAATTCAATAGATAGTTTTCACAATGCTTTGTTATCCTTATATGTTGGATGACCTAGAAGTCCCCCTATCTCTAAATACATTTACATGTCATGATACCAAGTTAATTCATTATTTGTCCCTATTTCTATTGTGCTAACTATGCCAATATATGTTAGATACCTTAACTTAGTGAAATACATTGGCTTTAGCATGTCTTTCTTTGTGACATTAGTTACTGACATTAATATTGCCAAAGCATTGGCTGCCTAGTTTTGCTCTTTTGGAATGTGATGGAAAGTACATCTATCAAATGCTTTTGACAAATCTGTGACTATTTTAATGTATCTATCAAGATTCTCATTTTTAACTTCATAATTACCCTTCAATTGTTGCATTTATAACATAGAATCCTCGTACACATCGATCATTTTTTCCCTAATTGGAATAAAGTCTCGATGCCATTGATTTATGCTTCATACTTGGTGATATTATCAATGGCTGGAAAATCCAACTTTCTTGCCAAAAATATGTATTCTTCTTTTAGATTGATTATTAATGCTCTAGTGCCTACACTTTGATAAACTAATCCATCAAAATACATTTTCTATCCCTCTTAGAATATTGCCCCTAACTATTTATTTAGAAAATTGAACTCCACCTTATCACTTTCAATTGATTGTTATGCTAGGAAGTCTGCTCCTGCGTATGCTTTAATGGTTTTTTTCTTTACTTAAGAAATGTCAAATTCTTCTAGTAATAAAATCCACTTACCTATTTTGCTCTTTAGTGATGGTGTTGTATATAAATATTGCAAGGGATCGTGTCTAGCTATTGCCTCTACTTTGTATGATTGAAAGTAATGGCGAGGCTTCTCGGAGACCTATATTACTTCTAAGAATATCGTTTTCGCTTTGACATATTTTTCTCATACGATAACAATTTCTTACTTAACTAATAAACTGCAAACTTTACCTAAACTCATCTACTTGTGCAATAAGGGCTCCAATGGAATTCTCTTCTACTATAGGGTACAAGATTAAGTCTTTTCCTGGCATAAGTGGTTTTAAGACTAGTGGATTGATTAAGTATTGTTTTATGGCTTCAAATGTTTTTTTTTTGCAATCATTTTTATATTAATAGGTTTAGTTCATTTTTTATAAGAGTTTAAATATAGGTTTATAAATAGACCTAAGCTTATCTATGAATCAACTGATATATTACTGCTTTCCTAAGAATCCTCATACCTCCGTTTTTGCTTAGGGGGTAAGCATTTTGAGAATTGCTTTTACTTCATTAGGATCTATTTTAATTCTATTCTTACTAACCATATCTAACAACCTCACTGATGTTACTCTAAAAATGCATTTCTTGGGATTAAGTTTCATGTTAAACTAGTATAACCTTTGAAAGAACTTCCTTAAGGACTAAAAATAGCCTTTTTCATTTGTTGATTTGACTATCATGTCATCCATATAGACTTCCACTTTTTTGTGCATTATGTTATGGAAGAGTTAGTGGCCATCATCTAGTACATTGCTTCTATGTTTTTTAGTTAAAAAGGTACAACCTTATAACAATATGTCCCCTATTCTATTGTGAAAGCTATTTTACATTTGACTATCACCTTCATGAGAATTTGGTTGTATCCTAAAAAGCCATTTATAAAAGATTACGTAGTTGCCATAGTTGCATTATTAACAAGTACATCAATATGAGGTAGAGGCAAGTCATCTTTGGGGTATACTTTATTTAAGTCTTTATAGTCGATGCAAATCTTAATCCTTCCATCTTTCTTTGGTATAAGAACAATGTTGGCTAACTAGATAGGGAAGACTATTTCTTCTATGAATTTGGCTTCTAACAACTTAATAACTTCTTCTTTGACTTTTTTGGCCTATGTTAGTCCCATTCTTCTCAAACTTTTATGAACTAAGGGATGATATCATGTGTTAGAATGGCGTGTTCATCCATTTCTCAATTAATAATAGACATTTCTTTTATAATTCTAGGTAAATACCTTTTCATATTTTTTTTAGTAATCTCTCAAATTTTTCTTTTTCTTTAGTAGTAGTATCATGGGCAATTAATATATTTTTAGGTAATTCAATGTGCCATAATTAAATATGTTATTTTTAATTCAATTAAAAAAAATGCTCATGCAATAATCATTGGAATGCTTGCTTCCATCAGGAAAAACATCACACAAATAAGCTAACTCATTATTCACTTACTAAAGAAATTGTTCACCTTAAAGAGGTGAGACAATTATAATTCATTAGAAAGTAAATTATCATCTATTGGATTTAGATCCTAAGCAACTTTAACTATGGTTAGATAAATATCTTTGGTTGCTATAAAGGTTGAAAAAAAATCTCTTCCTCTTATTGTTGAATATACTTTAAGCTTCTTAATTCCCAATCAATGATGTTTATAAATATCTCGATTCTCACTTTTAACAAGTTTTTTTATCACTATTTGCTTTAAGGTCCTATCATATTTGGTTTTCCCTTGCTTTACGAAGTAATCCTCTAAGTTGTTCCTTTTCTGCTTGAAATTATCCCCTAAGTTTTGGTCATATCCTAGGCCTTTAGTGTCTTTTTGGCATTTAATATGTAATGGTTCTATTATTCCTTAATAATTCTTACTTAAGGCTACACTTGGTAAGAAGTTCAT
>CANXYI012187008.1:0-10562 GCA_948208565.1 Hura crepitans | reverse complement strand
ATGTAAGTATAAGAAAACAATATGGACTGTAAAATGTTAATGAAACACAAGTATAAGTAAGTATAAAAGGTGAAACGGATTATGAGTTGGGTTTAATGTGTGCACCTTGTATGTTTTGCATTAATTTACTACATGTGTTTAATCGAATGTTATTATAGTAATGTATATTTCATTGAATACACTACTAAGCAATATGCATAGTGCATCATTGTTTGCTGCGTGTAGGTAATAGATAAAAGATTAAGTAGCAGTGTCAAGCATAGCAATGCAAATTAAGAAGCTTATTTTGACATATTGCAAATATTTGTATGTTTGTGAGTATAGACTGGCACTTAGGTATGTGTAAGGGAAATGGGCTCAAGTCTAAATAGTTGTAGATATGTGTATGTATGTAAATGAAGTAGCTTAAGTTACATGATAGTTGTTGAATGTATGTATATGTTGGCATTGATATGATGTAACTGCGATGTTGATGAATGGGATGGGTTGTGAGGATCAAAAAGATCCAGTATGGTGGTTTGAGATTGAAATTATCATAAAAGTATTGTTTTGTGCAAGCTTATTTTGACTTATGCCACCATACAACCGTTATGCTGCCGAATTTTTGATAAAACAAGACAAGGTTGCTTATGCATGCGTACATATGATATAATTTACTTCAATGTGACCTTAGGATATGTTATGATCACTAAATTTATAAAAGGGTTTTAAGAAGATAAACAGTGTTAAGAAAAAAATTAAGGCGAATAAGGTTGTGCATCATCACTTATTTGGGTCTAGCAACCGGATTAGATAAGGGGTGCCACATGTGATATTCTATATCTAAACCGGCTATCAGTTGGATATAAGGGTGTCACACTCTCGAACTTCAAGCTATGTCATTTCCAATATTTACTTTAACACCATTTTGTATAAGAATTATATATATTCCTTAATCCAAAACTTCATTATTCAAACCTCAAGGTACTTCGGGGCCACTATTCTCAACTCGAAAAATACTATTCAAAATTCGAAGATTTTGGGATGTTACAATGACATTACTAATTGCTATCTTAATCCCACTTGCATTTTTTTCTTTTGCATTCTTTCTTTTCTTTTCTTTTCTTTTTGTGGAGATTTTATATAAGCATTTTCAAAGTTAATTTTAGAAGTAACAGTACCTAGAGTTGTTGAAGTAGTAATTAAACTTGCATTATCAAGAGTAATGTTGTAGTTGTCCAATAAAATGATGTCTGAACCTAGTAAACAATCAATTGAAGAGATACTATCAGTATTAATGCTTCCATATTTATGTGCTCTCTCTTTATAGGTGAATGTTATAACTCCACCTGCTCTATCCTTACCATAGAAGAGCAATAGGTCCTCATAATGGTGAAATTTATTGCATTTCCACTTCTTAGCACTTGGATATGCCTATATTAAATAAATAGAAAAACAAAAATCATTATAGCATAAAAAAGTCATTATATTTATTCAATAAATGCAAAAAAAAATATTTAAAAACTATATTAGTGCTTCCCATAATTCTGATTATGTATCATATGTATAAGTCTAAGTAAAACCACTAAAGTGCATAAAAAGATGATAACACTCATTGAAATTACTCTTTAAAGATTTTATTCAACTCTTTACTTTTTCTTTGTTAATGTGTTGAATTCCAATTTTTTCATGGATATCATCAACCACTTTATCATTGCTTGAGATGTAAAAGTTCCTTCTATTTAATTGCCAAGTGCTTGTTGTTCCAAGAGAGCACTTATTAGACTACCATCCATCTTTTTCATCCATGAAAGCATGTCTTTATTTTGTGTTCTACCTTTTCTCCATTGCTCTTAATGACTTTTATTTTGTCTTTTGCCATTTATAAAGCGCATATATTTACTCACATATATACTTTATATATTAAAAAAAAGAGCAACAAACATCTAGAAAACATATCAAACACCCGAATTATAATTCCTATAAATGTAGATATCAAAGAAAACAAAATATAGAATTCCCATTAGCAAAGTACTATCACACATATATAAAACAACTAAATATCACAAAGCCTCATTAGTCATCTTCATTTTGAAACATAATTAAACCACATTGTTGCTATAATGCTATCGCTTAACTCACAAACTAATGTAGCATCTTTGTTATTTCCAATATGTGCATCCACTTCATGCCTATTTAGTATCTCAAAATCTACTTCATTAATCAAAGTATCGTTAAGATCCATACCCATTAGAAAATTATGTAGGATTGTACATGCCAAAATAATCTTACATTAGACTTCAAATGAATATGTCTTTTCATTTGAACTTCCAAGAATAGGAAACTGTTTCTGCAAAACTCCAAATGCCCTTTTTATGGCATTATGCAATAAAGCATAGTGCAAATTAAATAACTTCTTTGCATTTTTAGGATCTCAATATGAATATTCTTTCAAGTGATATCACGCGCCTTTAAAAGGTGCAATGAGGCCACTCCTAAGCATAAACCCACCTCAACAAAGTAATACTTACCTAAATTCCAACCAATGTGTGATTTTAATGTACTATTCTTAAAAAATATTAATTTGAGAAGCTAAAAGCTAAATATTGCCTACTAGAATTTTTAATTATCTTCCTTGTCAATTCATTTTTTATATTTTTGAATCATATGCCGATACTTCCCATCCAACCAACATGTAAGTAGATTTTAAATCAAATGAACATGCAATAAAAACATGTTATGTTGGATAATCCTTTCCACCTTGAAATCTTGGTGCATCGGCATTTGATACTTTAACTCGAATATGAGTTCTATTAAATGCACTGGTACAATCCTGTAATATGTTCACTATTAACAACAAAGATTATTCGCCCTACAAGTATATCAACAAGATTTTTATTTACCTTAAAGTATGGAAAGAATCTCTAGTTATCCACAATTTCTAGAAGGACTTCAAAGCCATCATATTGTTTTAAATATTCATCTCCAAGTGATATCACAACACGTAATATCTAATGAAATTATCTATATATAGTTTCAATAGATCAAGAAAAAAGAATGCCACGGTATGGAGTTTGAAATTATGTGCAAATATAATAAGAAATGTGGCAACTTTTTCCTCAATATAAGCATACACACTATCTTTAAGTCTACTAGTACTTTGAAATTTAGCACATAAAAATAGGAAAGTATTTGCTTTTATATGAATTAGATTGTGACAATCTATATCACTATGCATTAGATGATTCAATATTTATCTCAAACCCATACTCTTTCTCGAGTTGTTGCAATTTTTTCTTCAATGGATCGAGGAATTGAATTTAAAGAAAAGGAAAGATAATAGACAATATGACATATTACTAGAAAAACAGCTAGTCGCCTCATTCTATCCCACTTTTCCAACTCATTATCTAAGTCATCTTCTTAAAGGACTTGTAAAGGTAAATTATTCATACTATACACCTTTTGATCATACCAAATATCCTATATAATTTTAAGGCAAAATAAGTTACTATGTTATGGCTGCCTCTTCATTATCTACATAATAATTTTGCATTATGAGACATATGAAAGTAAATTCATACTTTCCCAACTCTATATGCCAAAAAGTTTTCTCACATTATTTTGTACTAAAATTATGATCATAATACTTTATTTATATCACCACACACTATTTTGCACTAAAATTATGATCATAATTTATTTATGCCTATTCATGAATATTCTATCACCACAATAGTAAGAAACAGAATACTTTATTTATAAACATAAAGAAATAAATTATTAAGAAAATAACATAAAAAAAAGAGATACATAAGGAAAAATGTCAACATCCAGCATACCATTCAATGAAATACAGTCCTACTATTGTGACTTTTCAAATTAAAATCATTTTTATTTTCATTAAGATGTCCCGAGGATAATTGAAAAGAAAAAAAAAAGGTGCAACATGTATATGTAATTAACAAACCAATAAATTGAAGCCAATTTGTAGATTTTCTTTTGAAAATAACCAGAAATTGAACTCCATATATATATATATGTGTGTGTGTGTGTGTGTGTGTGTAATTAATAGTATAAATGTTTAATTAGAACACAAAAAAATTCTAATGACTCAATAGAAGAAAATGAAAAGTTAAGGACCCGAGGATACCTTTTTCCCGTTGCTTTTTAGCACCCCATGCGCTATAACTGTCATATGTAATACACACCCATTATTTATGTTAAATTGGAATATAATGTATATGTAATAATAGTTTAAGGATTAAAAAAATAAAGTTAGAAACTCATTAAAAAAGTAGAAAATTGAGGAACTTGTGATGCTCTTTTTTTTTCCCCAAAAAAGATGGGCTAATAAGCATTTAACTTTCATAATTGCTTTTCTGTTATATTTTGATACAATGTCGATGAGGTTATTTTATTGAACTGTATATTTGGGTACTCGAGAATTTTGCATCATTTCTTTGCAGTTCATGATCATAAAGCCTAAAATTCTTCACGATACCCTTACATCAAAGTGTAAAATAACTAACAGAATTTGTTTGGTCGTTTTCACTTGTTTACAAGTACAGAAGATATTGAGTTTAATTCTTTTTAGACATTTCTAGTAATACTATATACTTTATTCCTTTTACAAATATAAAACCTCTACTTCTATATGACCTAGATAATGCAATTAGGATTATCAAAATAAAGAAACAATCAACCCATTTCACCGAGTCCGTGTCAACCTTTCTTGACATTTTCTCAGTTATGTTGTTTCAATTATCAAATAAATTCTTTGAATCAACAGATCATAATAAAATTGGAGTGGATTTAGTTACTTATCTAAAAAAATGTTCAGTCAATTTCCTGCTTCCAGAAAATGAGCTTCAACAGAGTGAAAAAAGAAAGAACTTTAATAGAGTGAGATAATAAATTTTCAAACTACAAATAAGTTTAATTAATCAGAGATCACGGAACAAGTTTCATGAGTCAACAAATCAAACCAAAAAATTTGACAGGAAATTGGTGGTATAGCAATTGGCGCAGCAAATTTAACTTCCAGTTGTGTGAGAAAAGCCTGATCTTCTTGTTTATATAAGCAAGAGTATTTAATTTATTTTGTTATTATAGAGCGGAGACTCGGAGAAATTCAATTCACTCCACTCTCTTCATTTACTTTCCCATTTTTTGAATCAAATAATAATAATAAGATATATTAACTCTCTATTCTATTCTTCTCTCTCTTATTCTCTCCAAATAAACAAAAGCTAAAACATTTCGTAATACTTTCTTTAAGATTCTGATTTTCCACCAGTGCCTTGTAGAAAATATATATATATATATATATATATTAAAAAGAATTTGGAAATCTCAATTTACTCGGAAAAAAAAAACTTGCGTCGAGAAACATTTTAAGTCCAATCATTGATGATGAGTTGATGACTAAAACATAGCAGAAATGTTTAGTAAAATAAACTTCAGGATTGCAGAAATTTGACACAGCCAGAAGTTGCCAACTGAGATTTAAAGAGAGCTGTGACATCCAACGAAATGACAGCTGGTTAAATCTGAGCTTTCATTCACACTGGAAACCCCTGTGGCCACTTTAACCATAAATTGGTTTAATTTGCCCCTCATTTCGTATCATTTAATTATGGAATTACAGAAAAACTATACATCAACCTTTTCTCTTAGCCACAATATATTAAGAGATCCTATACACTGCAAATCAGCCACCATCGAGGGCAGGCAATTTACTATTTTTGTATCATCTTGGGTTCTGAAAGTTTGAAAAAATTAAAGAACATCTTGAATAAAATTGCTATCCATTAGCATAGTATCCCCGATGTCTCGAATAATTCTTCACATCAAACATCTTCAACCCACAAAATCGTGCAAAAGCTGTCCTCCGATAACATCTCTTCCAAAATGTCGGTTTTGCGCTTCAAAACCACCCATAACAAATCCCTCACCGCTTGTTTCAAGTCCAAGGCCAAAATGCTGAGCTGCATTTAAAGAAAAAGGCTCCGATAAACCTGTCCCCTTATTCTGGTGAAGACCTAGTGTTAACGAAACACCATTGCTTCCGCCTGCTGTGCTTATACTAACTCCTACTGGTGGATGACCCGACATACTACTGTAAGACAAATTCAACAGCTCCACATTTCCAGGAGGTAAATCAGGAAGATCATTTCTGGTGCGCTTCGAGGGGATATCTTCAACTCTGCGCGTGGATGTTGATGGTTTGTCTGATACAACCGAGCTTGAAATTGGCAGTAGATCACTTGATTTGTTGGCATTTTCTTCCTCCCTTCGTGAACACTTGTGCGCCTGCCGTGTTTCCAAGGAATGTATTTCTTCCACCAATGGCTTCCAGAGCCTTACTCTTGCATTGATGAACCAATTAGAAACCTGAATTACATGCAGGTATTGTCAAACAACGAACAAAGACGAGCTTAAACATTCGAGGCTTTTGGGCAGGTATTGTCAAACATACCGAGGCAAAAATTTTACTTTCGCAAATCCAATAAAATACTAGCATCTCAGTAACGAGTATTGCATACCTGGCTTCGTGACAGACCAGTTTGTTTGGCCAACATTATCTTGTCCGTATCTGTAGGATACCTGCATCAGGGTAAATGACTCTTGTGATTCTAATTAGATCATATGGAAGACCAGGGGGAAGGGCACAGGAGGATGAATAAGGGAAAGAGACTCTGTACTTCACTTGGAATAAAGAACAAGGTAATAATTTAAAAAAAGTAAAAGGAACAGTCAATCACTGACGGATGCAAGAAGTGTTCGAACAACCATGCTTTGAGAACAGTTACAGCACGCTCAGGAAGTCCCCTTTGTGGTCGCCAAACAGGCTGGTGCTCAATGAATCCTGAGTTCTGAACAGGCTTCTGGACATAGAGGCCCCTATCAAAGTTCCCAAACCTCATAGCCTCTTCCTTCCCATGACCTTTGTTGGTGAACTGAAGCTGATCAGTTATTGCATTCTTCAAAGACTTGAAATGTTTAGACATGGTTTTCAAGGCCAAGTTCGCAAAGGGAGCCGCATTGCCCAGCCCAGCAATACACTCAAAAGATGCCACTACTGCTTGCATCTGCTGGGAATAATGTTTGTATCTTCTGTAAACCTAATAAATATGTATATAAATAGGATTCAGGAAACATAAATGAAAAGGTACAATTTCATTGTAAAAGAAAATATTCTATAAGAACTAAGCAAACATGCTGATTGTTACACATTCGATTTTCCTCTTCTAGCACAACTCTCAAAAGCTTTTGAGCATTAGCAGCAAGGCGGTGCTTCCAATTCAGACTGAAAACCACCAACGACTTCTCAATTTATTGCATTCGTCTTATTAAATGTCTTGTGGTAAAAGAAATTCAAACAGGAAAAAAAAGAAGTTATAAACTTGTTTCTCCTTTATCAAGTGAAAAACACTAACACATTATGATTTAACAAGAGGTTGGTTCACCGTAAGCCTGCACTAGCTACAAATGTGGTGATTTCCACATGGAGTGACCTCCTTTGTTGTTTCTCTAAGCTTCTTGATTTTGAAAATGTTAGTCATTCCTCCATGCCAAATTAGGAAACGGTTGTTGGAAAGCAAAATCTTTACCAACATAAAAGAAATTAAAAAAGAAAAAGAAAGTAACTTTTCATGTGTATAAATAAAGATAAATATATGAATACTCACAATATTAGTTCACAAGAAAAGCTGTCATCCCTGTTTCATTTTAACATTAACTCTGGTTCACCATGCAATAGATTACCAAGTACATAAAAGAATGTTCCATCTTTGCTATGCCTAAGAGTGAGTGATGTACTGATGTGTGTTGTTGGTTAAAAGATAAAACATTGGGAACAATGGCACCAGCTCTTACAAGAAAGTTTAGAAAAATCCAAATTTAAAAGAATAAACACAACACTCTTGTCTTCTTTCCACCACTAAGATGACATTTTTAAACAAAAATTAGTTCCAATGTCAAAGACCAAACTAAATGATTTAGTGAGGAAGGAAAAAAGAAAACTAAATCTCTCAAATGTCACGTGCCCAAAGAACTTCACCACTGGTAAAGCTCCCTTACTCCATATTAATGGAGGTCGTACTCAATCTTGTATCTCTGAGGATACCGAGCCTTCCCAATTGAATTAACTAGCACTAGGATTGTAATCAAGTCCAGCTAACTCGAAACAACACAGGGCCAAACTCAAACCTAGCCCGACTGGATTGAGCTTTACTGTCTTAGGCTCAAATTCTATTGATAATACACTCGAGCTTGACTCCATATTTATTATAAATTTAAAAAACTACAATAAGCTCAAGTTTGAGCTTGAATTAACATTTTTACCACGGCTGTTCTCGATAAAATGATAAATCTCATGCATCATTATCTAGATAGTCTTGTACCTCAGTTATGTTAAAAATTAAATAAATATTCAATTAAGCTCACGAGCTACTCAAGTTGAGCAATTTCATATTCATACATGGCTCAACATTACATGAATTACTCCAACAGAGCAACGGCCCAGGCCAACAAATCGAACAATTTGCAAATGGTTTAATCTTATTATCTAAAATGGTTAACTCAGATTGTTATTGGTAGTTGGGTTTTAGACTTATAAATCTCTTTTTGAACATTTTCTATATCCAAAATTTCCTTCATATTTGGCCGATATAAGATTTACCTAGATGTTACAAATAAAAAATCAGCTTAATTAAGATAAGTCAAATTAGAAAAATTAATAAGTCAAATTTAAATATAATAACTTGTTTAGACCACAAATAGCACTTTTAATGTTCATTACTAACATATGTAAGACTGATATTTTGCTAAGTAATTTGAATAGAAAACCTCAATGTAGAGTTTTTATAGTCATTCGGAATTGCTAACAACTCGATTGCATCTCAACTAACTTGGGGGAGAGGAAGGTGACTCGATGTTGATGGGTACCATGAATGCTCTATTTAATCTATTTAACAATTTATGCCTCAATATTATATCAAAAAGTTTAAGGGCTAAAGAGGAAGTTTGCCATTTAAAATTCACTGCCACTTGAGTTGTCATTGGAATGAGATGCCAACACTTCAATGAAGTTTGTACCTGACACAATTCTATTGCGTGCAAATTCAATTGGGTTAAATTGTTTAGATATTTGGGTCAAGAATTTTAAAGCAATTAAGACTTAATTTAGGTGGTTAGTGACGGACTTAATGTTCTATAAAGTAACATTAATTGACTTCGACAAGTAGTGTGCATAATTTCAATCAGCAATTTGTATTTTTTGGCCATTTGGTATATGAAGCTCATGGTGTGTTTTGTCATTCTCTGGGAGATTGTGAAACTTTTGGATTTAATTGAATTAAGGGTTTGAAAGAGGTTCTCTTTTATTATTGCACCTTCTAGTTAGTAGTGAATTTTGCTCTTTTGCGCCAATGGAGTAGGCATGCGCCAAACCACATTAAATTTTGCCTATTTAATTTACTCACTTTTTTTGGTTGATGCATTTGCGTGCCCATATAAATATTTTAGCTATTTTTCCCAACAATGATATTGGAGCCAGATTCGACGTCGCTTAGTTTAATATTTATTTGGGTTATTTATGGCAACAACAAAATTTGAAATTAAAAAATATGATAGCAGTATTAGCTTTGCCTTCAACAAGTCAAGAAAAAGACGATTTTGACATAACACAGTTTGCATAAAGTATTATTGGGCAAGAACAAATTGCCTGATAAATTGACTGAGAAGTAAAAATAAGATTTGCAGGAAAAAGCTATGGCTGGCATTTAATTATGCTTATCGAACAAGATTTTATGTATAGTCATTCATAAGAAGATTGCTAAAGACTTACAGGAAAAATTAAAGTCTTTGTGATGAAAAATATCACTAGCAAATTGGTTGTAAAGCATCGAATGCACATGCTTAATATAACAAAAGGTATATCTTTAAAATCCCACATTAATATGGATTTAGATAATTTAGATATTAAGGATAAAAAGTTAGACAAAACTCTTATTTTATTTAAGATCATTTCCTCCCTCTTATAAAAATATTAGAGAAACTTTAATTCATAATAAAAGAACTTTAACTATGGCGGAGATTAAGGAATCCTTATTTTGCGAAAGAGCTTGCTGATAAAGAGACTAAAGTTTTAGCTACGAGAAAAAAAATTCAAAAATAAATACAGTAATTTGACCTATAATCACTATAAAATGAAATGGCATATTAAAGTTAATTGTCTTAAGTTGAAAAATTAAAATAAAAAACAACTTAGTAGAACAATGACTCTGCTGAGGCCAGTATTGTACAAGATGACTATAGTAATTGTTGTTTACCCTATAACTAAAGAAGTACCAAAATTATAAATAATTGATTTTTTGATTCTGCTTGTTCATTCCATATTTGTGTTCATATGAATGGGTTTTTTCTTATAAGCCAATTGGTGATGGAGCTGTTTTGCTGGGCAATAATCATCCATGTAAAATTGTTGGTATTGGTGCTGTGAAAATTAAGATACATGATGGTGTAATTAGAACTTCTACTCAGGTTCGACATGCTTCTGATATAAAAAAGAATCTTGT
>CANXYI012186951.1:0-13566 GCA_948208565.1 Hura crepitans | reverse complement strand
ATGTTGAACATATTCCCTATTTACATTTGGCACACCCCTTAGCACCCAAAATTATTGAGACTGATGCCTCTGAAATAAGATATGGTGGTATTATGAAATAGTTCCAAAATGGGCGAGAAAACATAATTAGATTCACTAGTGCACATTGGAATGATTACCAAAAGAATTATTCTACCATCAAAAAAGAGATTCTTTTTATTTTATGTGCATCACAAAATTTCAAAATGATTTACTTAGTTACAAGTTTTTGCTTCACATAGATTATAAATCTGTAGAAGAAGTTTTGCAAAAAGATGTTCAAAACATTAAATCCAAACAAATTTTTGCCAGATGGCAAGCTATATAAAGTATTTTTTATTTTGATATATAATATATCAAAGGAGATACTAATTCCATTCTCAATTTCTTAACCAGGGAATTCCTTTAAAATACCTAAAAAAATGAAGGATAAAACCTCCTCTACAAAACTAAAAATAAAAAACATCTAGCCATCAACGACTTAAGAAGTCATATCATTCATCGAGATGGTTTTCAAAATCTGAAATTGAAGGCTCAAAAGAGTGTCAAGTACAAAAATTGATAGAAACTCTATCCTAATCACCAGAATTGATTCTAGTAATACAAAAGATTTTAAATATACTTAGAAGTTCAAAAACCAAGAAATCATTCCTATCTCAATAGAGGGACTCAAAAAGAAGGAATCAAAATCTTCTGTATAATATTGCAAAGGTATTATCCCTTTACCTATTTCAAAAACTATCATGAAAGGAGAATCTTCCTCCTTAAAAACCCTTTCTCAAAAAGAATCTTCAAAAATCATTTTAACTCAAAGTGATTCACAAATTATTTTAACTTAACCAGACCCCATAAAAAGGGTTTAATTAGAATATTTAAAAAAAACTTATTTTCAAAAAATCATTACCATTGACGAAGGATATTTTAACACAAATCCATTTTCAACCATTACAAATATTTTTGAAAAAGGATGGTTTTTTGAATTATGGGATCTCACAAAAACCCCAACCTATTATCAAGCCATTCTTGAAACCACTGGCTCAGCCACCTTTAATGATACCCCCTTAAAAGACCCATCCATAAAAGAACTTACTTATTCTACCCTTAAAATTGTTAGGGTCATACATCCATCTGAATGGGGCTAAGACCTCATAAAACCCAAAGTTTTGGCTTAAACTTCTAAACTTTCCTAAACAATTACAGCACATTCAATTACTGAGAGTGCTAATAGGCATGGTTTTATACTCTCTTCATCTAAAACCCAAGCCAAACTTATATCTGGCTCATTTTCTTTGATAAAAACCTTAAACTTTCAAACTTATCATTTTGGTTTCATCAATGGTGGATCCAATTTGGAGCTATCATAGAAATCCTCCAGCCAGAAATTCAAAAGAGTTTTCACTTATTTAAAACTCACTTCAAGCCATTAGAGCAAGAAAGAAAGTTTTCTCCCCTTATGATCTTCTTAATAAAATTCTTCCTCCCATAGGTCTTCTATTTTTACAATACCAAGCCTAAGAAGGTGCTACTATGCTTGTTTGAAAATTCAAGGTCAAATGGTGGAATGCCTTCCAAATCTTAAGCCTAATCCTATCTCTAACAATCGAGACATGGTTACAACAAAAGGGATTCTTTAGCCTAAGTAATGCTACATTAAAGGCCCATTCAACATTCCTAGCCCAAAAATCATTCTTCAATAGCCAGCTAGCAAAAGATATAATTGAAAAAGAATATATGTCCATTATGGCCTAAATAATAAAGAACAAGACCTCTAGTAACGCCTCATCATCAAGTGGATCATCTACAGCCTCGGAGCCTATCATAAACCTAGGTGATGACAACAAAGATTATTGTTTTGGGATTCTTCCATCCCTTTAAGCCCAGTTGTACACTAGGCCCAAATTCAAAAAAAAGAGCATAAAATGATAGAAATTCAAAAATTTTTTGACACTCCCACTAAAAGCTCTTCAACTCAAAAGAGGAGATTTAACAAGGTGTGCCAAGGACTTTCATTATTGATAGAAAAATAATAGATATCCAGCTCATATTTTTTAAGATGAATTTGACTAGGCAAACATAAGACCTTCATAATTTCCTCTATCTATTAAAGAAAATGTTGAAGATCCGGCTCATCTCCTCAGCTACTGTCTCCTCAAAATTTTCAACTTTGCCATTCTGCTTGCCTATAAATGAAACAACTTATCCTATAGGAAGGCAAAGTAGTTTTTAGAAACCTTCTTCTTCTTCTTCCTTAAGCTCATATGTTAAGTAAAACTCTATAACCTTCCCCTCACTTAACCTTGTATCTCTAACATTGATATATATAAAAGTTTATTTTGTTTAAATCTTTATTTTGTTTATTTTAATTATAAAGTAAGTTAGTTTCTTTACTCCTGCATTCATCTTATAAGTATGCTCTATACTTGCAATTTATTTTGATCCAGTACAAAGCACAATGTTTTTAGACTCATTTTTATCTACTAGTATTGTTGATCTAGGAAGGGTCTCATATCTCCCATCTATTATACACCTTTCTTACACTAGGCCACATGAACCAACTATATGACCCGACCTTTTTAACATTACTAGTAAATAAGGATGAGTCTGAAAACTTGGTGCTTAAAGACCTATTAAAACTAAGTTTAACCCTTTCGTCATTTTTCTGGGTCACTTCCCTTAGTTATGTATTAGGTTCTAAGCTTTAAGGAGGATCAGGTTTAATTGCACCTAGCTCTAATACCAAAGATGCCCCTGAATCAAAGGGTAAAAGAAAGCAATATCAACAAAATAATGACTTAAAATGCATGAACTAAATTTTTGGTGTACTAGATCAAACAAAGCTGTAGGTATAGAGCATATTTATAAAATGAATGCAAGAGTAAGGAAACTAACTTACTTTATATTTAAAATAAACAAAATAGAGTTTTAAACAAAATAAACTTTTATATATATCAACATTGGAGATATAACATTCAGTGAGGGGAGTTACAGAGTTTTGCCCAACACATGAGCTTGAGGAAGAAGAAAAAGAAGAAGGTTTCTAAAAACTACTCTACCTTCTTATGGGATAAGTGGTTCCTTTTATAGGAAAGCAGAATGGCAAAGTTGAAAATTTTGAGGAGACAGTAACTGAGGAGATGAGCTGGATCTTCAACATTTTCTTTAATAGATGGAGGAAATTATGAAGGTTTTCTATTCTCCTAGTCAAATTCATTTTCAAAAATGTGAGCTAGATATCCATTATTTTTCTATCAATAATGGAAGTCCTTGGCACGCCTTGTCAAATCTCCTCTTTTGAGCTGAAGAGCTTTTAGTGGGAGTGTCAAAAAATTTTTGAATTTCTATCATTTTATACTCTTTTTTTCAAATTTGGGCCTAGTGTACAACTAGCCCTAAAGGGATGGAAGAATCCTAAAACAATCATCTTTATTGTTGTCACCTAGGTCTATAACGGGCTCTAAGGCTGTAGATGATCCACTTGATGATAAGGCTTTACTAGAGGTCTTATTCTTTATTATTTGGGCCATAATGGCCATAAATTCTTCTTCAGTTGTAGCTTTTGGTAGTTGGCTATTGAAGAATGATTTTTGGGCCAGGAATGTTGAATAGCCATTTAGTGTAGCATTACTTGAGCTTAGGAATCCCTTTCATTGCAACCATGTCTTGATTGCTGGAGATAAGATTAGGCTTGAGATTTGAAAGGCATTGCACCATTTGACCTTGAATTTTTGGATAAACATAGTAGCACCTTCTTGGCCCTAGTATTGCAAAGACCAATGGTAATCCTATGGGAGGAAGAATTTTATTGAGAAGATCATGAGGGGAGAAAACTTTCTTTCTCACTATGATGGCTTGAAGTGAGTTTTGAATAGACAAAAACTCTTTTGAATTTTTGGCAGGACAATTTCTATGATGGCTTCAAATTAGATCCACAAGTGATGAAACTTGAATGACAATTTTAAAAGTTTAAGGTTACTGTCAAAAAAAATAAGCCAAGTATGAGTTCAGCTTGGGTTTTAAATAAAGAGGGCATTGAACCATGCCTATCAGTAGTCCCTGTAATTGAATGTGTAGCAATAGTTTAGGAAAGTGTGGAAGTTTAGGGGAAAACTTTTAGGTTTTACGAGGTCTTAGCTCCATTCAGATAGATGTATAGCCCTAACAATTTTAAGGGTAGAATAGGCAGGTTCTTTTATGGATAAGTCTTTCGAAGGGGTATTTTTGAAGGTTGTTAAACTAGTAGTTCCAAGAATCGCTCGATAATATGATGGGATTTTTGTGAGATCCCATAATTTAAAAAACCATCCTTTTCCAAAAATATTTACAATGGTTGAAAAAGGATTTGTGTTAAAATATCCTTCCTTAATGGTAATGATTTTTTGAAATAATTTTTTTCAAAATATTTTGATTGAACCTTTTTAATGGGGTCTAGTTGAGTTAAAACAATTTGTGAATCATTTTGAGTTAAAATGATTTTTGAAGATTCTTTTGAGAAAAGGCTTTTGAGGAGGAAAATCGTCCTTTCTCGATTGTTTTAGAAATAGGTAAAGGGATAATACCTTTGCAATCTTATATGGAAGATTGTGATTCCTACTTTTTGAGTCCCTTTATTGAGATAGGAATGATTTTTTGGTTTTTGAACTTTTGAGTATATTCAAAAGCTTTTTGTATTGATAAAATCAATTTTGGTGATTGGGATAGAGTTTCTATCAAATTTTGTACTCGACACTCTTTTTAGCCTTCAGTTTTGGATTTTGAAACCATTTTGGCAAATGATGTGACTTCTTGAACTGTTGATGGCTAGAGGTTTTTTATTTCTATTTTTTTAGAGGATATTTTATCCTTCATTTTTTTTGGACATTTTGGAGGAATTCCCAAGATAAGAAATTGGGAATGGAATTAGTATCTCCTTTGATATATTCTATATCAAAATAAAAAATACTTAATATAGCTTGCCATCTGGCAAAAATTTATTTGGACACAATGTTTTGAACATCTTTTTGCAAAACTTCTTTTACAAATTTACAATCGATGGGAAGTAAAAACTTTTGATTAAGTAAATCGCTTTGAAATTTTGGGATACAAATGACTATAGAAAGAATCTCTTTTTTATGGTAGAATAATTCTTTTAGCAATCGTTCTAATGTGCACTAGTGAATCTAATTATGTTTTCCCGCCCATTTTGGACCTATTTCAAAATACCACCATATCTTATTTAAAAGGCATCAGTTTTAACAATTTTAGGGGTTAAGGGGTGTGCCAAATGTAAATAGGGAATATGTTGAACATGGGTTTTTATGAGCTAGACAATTTTTTTGTGCTCTACAGATGAAGGAACTGGATTTTCCTTCAGCCTATCATGGAGCAATTTGGCCAAACAGTTTATGTTTAGGCAAAAATCAAGGACGTAATTTAGACTTCCAAGAAACCATTTCAGGTGGGTTTTATCCAAAATTTTATTAGGAAATTTATTTGCAAATTCCATAGATCTTTCAATTGGAATAATTGTTCCTTTTGAAATGTAATGCCCTAGAAAACTAATTTTTGTTTAGAATAAAGAGATTTTGGTTTTTGAAATAACTAGGCCATTTTTCTTTGTTACATAGAAAAATGTTTTTAGGTGTTTAAAATGATGATCAATGGAGTTACAGAAAATGAGCACATCATTGATGTAGACAATGCAAAATTTTGAATAAGGATTAAAAATTTCATTCATTATCCTTTGAAATTTTGAAGGAGCATTTTTCAAAACAAATGGCATGACAGTCTATTCATACTGGCCAAATGGAATTGTAAAAGCAATTTTATATCTATCTTTTGGGTCAATTTTGACTTGGCAAAAACTATATTTCATGTCAAATTTTGAAAAGATTAATGTAAAATGTAGTTTTTGCAAAAGATCATTTTATTTTGGAATAGGGTATTTTATCCATCTTAGAGCTTTGTTTAAGGATTTGTAATTTATGACTAATCGAGGAGTGCCTCTTTCTAATTCAAAAGCTTTATTAACATAGAAAGTTACACAACTCTAAGGTGAGCAAGACTATATAATGAGGCCTTTTGACTCAAGATCTTGGATTTCATTCCTATAGTTTTGCTCGAGATTATGATTCATTTGGATAGGCCTTACTTTTATAGGGATTTGTTTTTCAGAAAATTTATTTTCAAATGGTAAATCAACTATATGTTATTTTCTATCCCAAAAAGCATTTGGTAGGTCCGAACAAATTTTTTTTAATGTGATTTGAAAATTTTTTTCTTAAATTGAAGATTTTTGCAATTGTTCTTGAATTTTGTGGAAGGCAATGTTTTGTTGCAGAAATTCCAATTGCTTTTGTTTTCCTTTCAAAATGTAGTTAACCTCATTCCCATAAATTAAACATGCTTTTATGAGGTTAAGGTTTTTTGTTTTTGGTTTTTTAATGAAGGGAAAATCAATTTCATTTTTGTTAATTCTAAAAGATATGCATCCATGTTTAACAGTGTAGAGAGTTATCATCTGTCTGAAGGTGTCCCTAGGATTATATTTTGGTGTAAATCTTTCATGAGAAGGAAAGGAGTTCTGATGTAAAGATTTTGAGCAGTTATAGCTAATTTGGTTTTAGTTTACTACTATTACACTTTCTTGTGATTCCTCATAGTATTTTTAAGGGATAAAGCTCTCTTTGATACAGTTCAAATCTACATCAGTATCAAAAAGGGCAATGGCTTCAATTGTAAAGTCATCAAGGAAAGTAAAGGTGATTTTAATGAGGTATTTTTTGGAAGTAATCTCTCTTAGAAGGAAGAGAAAATCTTAGAGGATAGTTTTTTATATTTTGAAGGACTTGAATGGTTTTAGTTGGGATGATTTCCTCTGATTTAGAATTTTCTTTTGGGTGGAAACTTGTAGCTAAAATTTGTAGTAGCTTCGAGTCATTTCCTTGTTTTTCTTTGAGCATTTTTATTTCTATTTTTATGGTTTTTAGTTCTTCTTGATGGGTTTGAATTGTGGCTATAGGTTTAGAGGATTTCTCTTTTGCAAGGTTGAAGTGATGTCATAGGTTTTTTGGGGCAGAAAAGAGGGTATTGATGTTGAAGGGATATCTGTAGTAGCTTTAAAGGATTTTGCAAACTTCTATAGATATTCCTTTTAGATTTGTGGATTTTTAATTTGTTTTATGACTTCAAGGATGAAGTTTTGGTATTTTATGATAATGGAATGCTTTTTGAGCTTTCAAATTCTTTTTTAGATTCTGAGGTAGAAATTTCATCGATTTGTAAGGGTTCACTATTACCTGTAGGTTTAAAAAACTCTATTTCAGTTTCAGAAAGAAGAAGGGCTTCGTTTTTATGTATTATTTCCTTTTCAAGTTAAAGTTTATTGAGTTTCCTATTGATCCTATGGTATTTTGAAATGTGCTCCTTTTTTCCACACGTATAGTAAGTAATATCTTTTTTTGTTAGATTTCTGAGGTTTTTGGGGTCTTATTTTAAAATGTTTCTTTTTGTAGTATTTTTTGGATTTTTTATAGTAATCTTCTCTATTGGGCTTTGAAGAAGAATGATGTTTGTTTTTCTTATGATAATTTTCTCTATTATAGGTTCCACCATAATTAGGAATGACTTCTTTTGTAGAATATTCAAACTATTTGCAGAAACAATCTAACTCTTTTCTAGTTATCTTCATTTCCCATTTTAAATGTTTTTGTAACTTGAGATCTTGGTAGATCTTTAGACCATCTATTTGTGTGATGCTTATTAATTCACCATAGGTTAGTAGATTATAAGGGATTTCTCCACCAAAAGATTCTTTGATTCTATTCATAACTTTTGCTCTTAAAAGAGTAGGAAAACCAGCAAGAAACTTTTCTTTCTAGAAAGGCTAATTGGAGTCATCTCTAACCATTAAACATGTTAAGAATGTATTTTTGTAATATTGAAAATCACTTAGTTTTTTGCACCTAAGGTTTGACAATAATTCTAAAATTTTATCCCCAATATAGGAAAGATCACTTAAGAAATGAGATGAGATAGTATGGATAAGGGTTGTATAGGTTGCCCTAACTTATTGAGAATGGGAGTTTAATCCTCTATAGTTTGGATAGATCCTAAGAATTCCATGTGTTGTTGTGGCGTGAGATAAAATTCCCACCATTCTCTTAATTGTAATGAGAAACTTGCAATAAGGAACTCGGCTATGGCTCTATTAGAGGTTCATATTTGGGTTTTGTAGGTATTAGCTACCATGGTTATTTGTGTCAGAAGGTCAAGGATATTCTATTCAGACATTCCATCTATGTTCCACTCATAGACAGAGGTGGCATTAAACTTGGATTGGGTTAAAATGTTTGGCCTATTTTCTATGCCTATGTCTGGGGTTGAGGTTATGGCTAAAGTTTGTGGTTTTACCATCTTAGCTTGTTTAACCCAAAATTTTGAGTGTCAATTTTTGACTCTAAGGCTTTGTCTAGAACATTTATGGAATGGGGTTTAAGAGTGTCTAGAACTATAGCTGGAGTAGAAGTAGAGGTTTTTTCTATTCTACTAAATTGATCTCTAATGGTCTGGATGAATTTTGATCGATTTTCTCTAAACTATTTCAAGCTTATTTTTGAGATCTGGAAAGGTTTGAAAACAAAATTTTTAAGCTTTTTCTCCATGGTTGATTCTTCTATGGAAATAACAGGTTTTTGAACTTGTTCTATCCTATTTAATTATTTTGAAATAGTGTTCAAGTGTGCTTTATAAAGTTATTTTACTGAATGATATTTTTGAAATTATTTTAAGCTTCTTTGATTAAGAAGCTACTGCCTCTATGGTTTGACCTAGATAGGAGACCTTTAACTGCCTAAAAGGGGGATGCTCTAATTGGATTTTTTAACCATCTATAGCCACTTCCCATTCTAGAGTTTTGTCCCTTATGGTTATATGGTTTATTGAGAATGCTTTTGAAAATGGATAAGAAATATTTTTCTAAGAAAAGTATATTTCAAACCAGTCAAAAAACAAGATATGAACTCTGTTTTCATTGACAAATTTTTAAAATTCTTCTTGGACCTCTTTTCTTTTCTCAAAAAAAATTATCAAAAAAATAGTTTCTCTTTTTAGCATTTTCTAAAGAATAGAAGTCGTCAGATAAATATTGTTTATTAACTTGAAAATCTTTTTTAATAGCATTTAATTAACTTGAAAATCTTTTTCGATAGCATTTCATTCTTGAGCCACTTTTTCAACTGCATTCTCAACATTTTCTATGATAGCCTAAAAGGTAGGTGAGGCTGGGGTGATATATGCAAGTCTTGTTCCTAAACAGATTATGTTTGTGGTTCATAGATAGGCTATAGGACACTTATGGTGAATTTCATATTCTTAAGGGTTGAACTTGGGATATTTGAAGTTGAGAACCTAAGCTATGAAAAAGGTTAGGTCATATAGGTTAGTTCATGTGGCCTAGTGTAAGGAAGGTGTATAATAGATGGGAGATGTGAGACCCTTCCTAGATCAACAGTACTAGTAGATGAGGATAAGTCTAAAAACCTTGTACTTAAAGACCTATTAAAACTAAGTTTAACCCTTCCATCATTATACTGGGTCACTTCCCTTAGTTGTGTATTAGGTTTTATGCTTTAAGGAGGTTTAGGTTTAACTGCACCTTCTAAAACCCATTCTTTTGGTAGAGTTACATCTTTCCATTGAATAGATTTAGGGATAATAGAATGAGACCTTGAAAGATCTATTTGTGAAAGCAAAGTTTCACCCTTCTTACTTTAAAGATGATGTTTGGATGCAAATGTAAAAATCATTGCTTTGTAATGTATTTTGAAAATTAATGCGATAGGAATAGATCCTTCTAAAGTGTTATAATTATGGGTTTTTACTTGTAAAACCAAAGACTGCATGAAATTTTTATCATTTAATGAAACTGTGAAGTTTAGGTAACAATCAAAAGAGATTGGACCACTACACAAGCTTGACTCAACAGAATTGAGCAAAGAGTCTTAAAAAATTTTGAACCTAGTATCCCTAAGGACACACAAGATAAATATGTTCATACCTTCTTTTGTTATTAGTTTAATACCTACCTGTACTAAATCGATGTGAATGTACTTTTACTACTTTTCTTTATGTTTATGTAAAGATTTTTGGGAAAGAAGATGAATAGTTTCAAAAGGTTTTGAAAGTTGAATATATCTTTCTTCAGTTTTTATGGTGAAATCTATTTTGAAAAGATTGAATTTTGAATTTTTGTAAATTTGTGATTGCTGGACCTTGGCCATTTCCCATCCATCAATGGATATTTGGAAGTCTTTTACAGTGATTTCTTCACTATTCATTATCCTCTTGATTTTTGAAGAATTTGAGGTAGAAGATTCAGAGAGAGATACATATCTACAAAGTAGATTATCCATAATAAAAATTGTTTTGGAAATAAGGTTGCTTCACAGGGTAACCTTCAAAGGATTTATAGCCTAAACGCCTCTCAAACTCTCGGCTAAGTAGGACTTATAACCCAAAACTATCCTTTACCCAGAAAACAACTTTTCTTTTTTTACACAAGGATTTTATCATGCATAAAATAAATTATAAAAAGACTAAGCCCTATAATCAAAGGGTAAAAAAAATCATTATAGAAGAAAGCAATATAAATAAAATAATGACTTAATAATTTTTGGTGTACTATATCAGACTAAGCTGCAAGTACAGAGCATACTTATAAGATGAAAGCAAGAGTAAAGAAACTAACTTACTTTATATTTAAAATAAACAAAATAAATCTTTAAAAAAAATAAACTTTTATATATATCAATGTTAGAGATACAAGATTGAGTGAGAGGAAGATTACAAAGTTTTGCTTAACACATGAGCTTAAGGAAGAGGAAGAAGAAGGTTTCTAAAAACTAATCTATCATTCTATGGGATAAGTGGTTCCTTTTATAGGCAAGCAGAATGACAAAGTTAAAAATTTTGAGGAGACAGCAGCTGAAGAAATGAGCTGGATCTTTAACATTTTCTTTAATAGATGGAGGAAATTATGAAGGTCTTTTGTTCTTCTAATCAAATTTGTCTTCAAAAATGTGAGCTAGATATCCGTTATTTTTCTGTTAATAATAGAAGTCCTTGGCATGCCTTGTAAAATCTCCACTTTTGTGCTGAAGAGCTCTTAGTGGTAGTGTTAGAAAATTTTTGAATTTCTATCTTTTTATACTTTTTTTTAGATTTGGGCTTAGTGTACAACCTGGCCTAAAGGGATGGAAGAATCCCAACACAATTATCTTCATTATTGCTGCCTAGTTCTATGATAAGCTCTGAGGCTTTAAATGATCCACTTGATGATAATGCCTTACTAAAGGTCTTATTCTTTATTATTTGGGCCATAATGGCCATATGTTCTTCTTTAGTTGTAGCTTTTACTAGCTGGCTATTGAAGAATGATTTTTGGGCTAAGAATGTTGAATGGGCCTTTAGTGTAGCAATTCTTGGGCTTAGGAATCCCTTTTGTTGCAACCATGTCTCGATTGTTGGAGATAGGATTAGGCTTAAGATCTGGAAGGCATTCAACCATTTGACCTTGAATATTTAGACAAGCATAGTAGCACCTTTTTAGGCCTAGTATTGGAAAGCCCAATGGAAGGCCCATAGGAGGAAGAATTTTATTGAGAAGATCATGAGGGGAGAAAACTTTCTTTCTTACTTTGATAGCTTGAAGTGAGTTTTGAATAGACAAAAACTCTTTTGAATTTTTGGCTGGAGGATTTCTATGATGGCTCCAAATTGGATCCATAATTGATGAAACTAGAGTGGCAATTTTGAAAGTTCAAGGTTTTTGTCAAAGAAAATGGGCTAGGTATGAGTTTGGCTTGTGCTTTGGATGAAGAGGGTATTGAACCATACCTATTGGTAGTCCTAGATGCCTATTGGTAGTCCCAGTAATTGAATGTGCGGTAATGGTTTAGGAAAGTGTGAAAGTTTAGGGGAAAACTTTTAGGTTTTGCGAGGTCTTAGCCCTATTCAGATGGGTGTATAACCCTAATAATTTTAACGGTGGAATAGGCAGGTTCTTTTATGGATAGGTCTTTTGAAGGGGTATCTTTAAAGGTGGTTGAACTAGTAGTTTCTAGAATAGCTCAATAATAGGCTAGGGTTTTTGTGAGATCCCACAGTTTAAAAAAAACCATCCTTTTCCAAAAATATTTGTAATGGTTAAAAAAGGATTTGTGTTAAAATATCCTTGCTGAATGGTAATGATTTTTTAAAAATAAGTTTTTTCAAAATATTCTAATTAAAGCCTTTTTATGGGGTCTATTTGAGTTAAAATGATTTTTAAAGATTCTTTTTTAAGGAGGAAGATTCACCTTTCTCTATAGTTTTTGAAATAGGTAAAGGGATAATACCCTTGCAATCTTGTGCGAAAGATTGCAATTCCTGCTTTTTGAGTCCCTCTATTGAGATAGGAATGATTTCATGGTTTTTGAACTTTTGAGTATATTCAAAACCTTTTTGTATTGCCAGAATCAATTTTGGTGATTGGGATAGAGTTTCTATCCATTTTTGTACTTAACAATATTTTGAGCCTACAATTTTGGATTTTGAAATCATTTCGGTGAATGATGTGACTTCTTGAGCCGTTAATGGCTGAAGGTTTTTTGTTTTTGGTTTTTTGGAGGAGGTTTTATCCTTCATTTTTTTAGGCATTTTAGAGGAATTCCCTGGTTAAGAAATCGGGAATGGAATTAGTATCTCCTTTGATATGTTTTATATTAAAATAAAAAATACTTAATATAGCTTGCGATTTGGCAAAAATTTATTTAGATGCAATGTTTTGAACATCTTTTTGAGAAATTTCTTTTGTAGATTTACAATCGATGCATAGCAAAAACTTTTAATTAAGTAAATCACTTTGAAATTTTGTGATGCATATGACAATAGAAAGAATCTCTTTTTTTATGGTAGAATAATTCTTTTGGCAATCATTCCAATGTGCACTAGTGAATCTGATTATGTTTTCCTGCCTATTTTAGACCTATTTTAGAATACCACCATATCTTATTTCAGAGGCATCAGTCTCAACAATTTTGGATGCCAAAGGGTGTGCCAAATGTAAATATAGAATATGTTGAACATGGGTTTTTATGAGCATGACAATTTTTCTGTGCTCTGTAGACCAAGGAACTAGATTTTTCTTCAACCTATCATAGAGCAATTTGGCCGAATGATTTATGTTTAGGCAAAAATCAGGATGTAATTTCTTGTATTTTCTTGATTATGGGAGATTACTGAGGATCCAAAGACATTTACTCTTGCATATCTAGACAGTCTTACTAGAATCATCTTATGTGCCTTCAATTAAGCAATGCATAAATATATATGACATGAACATGCTCTTTAACATGTGACTTAAATTTCTAGGACCATTAACCTACTATGATACTGCTTTGTAACACTCTCTTTTTAAACATAACTCTGTGTCTAATCTGTAGTATTACCATATATACCTTTGATTAAATTTGTGGAGTTATGATCCACCTAATTAGACTTAATCATTTGATTAAGTAAACATAGCTGCAAAAT